>QLOM01000485.1:1667-12151 GCA_003313785.1 Termitomyces sp. MG148
TGATGAAAAACACCGGAGAGGCCATTGGAGACTTTGAGGGGCGGATTTGTCCTGACTCCAGATTCTCCCGGAGGAATGCGTCAAGCTCATCCTGCTCCTTGGGTGCAAGCGGGTAAACCTTGCAGTTGGCCAGCTTTGAGTCAGGCAGGAGCTCAATGGTGTGATCCCACTGCTTGTGCTCTGGGAGGGAGTCAAACGAGGCCTTAGAGAAAACATCCTCAAAGTCGTGCAAATGGTCAGGGACCGCATCCCGGAACGTCCGGGGCTGGGCGTTGGCTGCAAAGGCCTGGGCCAGTCGTTGAGAAGTGGTTTGGCTGGCCTGGATCTCCTCCGCCACTGGCGGGGGTCGTAGCATGGTGGCGTAGATGCGGTCTCCTACCTCAATGGCTTCGTCCGGAAGCTCTGGGTCCTGCGCGGGTAGGAACTCTCCTTCATGTCCCTCCTCCTGACTAGGGTTTCCCCCGCTGTGCCTGTCGTCCTCGTAGAGGGCCTCCCTACAGGGGAACGCCAGAGGCGGGGGATCCAGCAGGTCGAGATCAGCAAAGGGGAGGTGACCTATGCGGCACGCCCTGATAGCTGCGCGTTTCCGCATAGCGGTGCGCCGCTCCTTCTTCACTTCTTCTGCGCAGGTAGCACAGCGCCGGGGGCACCGGCTCATGCTCACCTCCCCAGTAGCCCAGTCAATTTCCGGGTTGTGCTCCCGGAGCCATGGAAATCCCAGGATCATGTCCTGTTTACCGATGCTTGTGACGGCAAAGGTAGTGCGCTCCATATGGGACCGGTAGCGAAGAACAAGGTCCACCACTGACTCGATGGACCCTGCTTTGTTGCGGGTACCGTCAACGTTGTATACCGGGATCGGGGCAAGCAGGGGTCAAGTGGTGAGCTGATGCCGTTCTACGTAGCTGGTGTCCATGAAGAGCCCGGTGGCTCCGGAGTCTAGGAGGGCCGACATGCTCTGGGTCTGTTGCGTGTCGGTTGTCTTGATTTCCACGTTTATCCGGAGCAAGTTGGGCGACGGAGTGGAGGCAATTACATAGCGGCGGGGGAGGCGGTGCTCCCAGGCGGGGAGGCGCGTTTGGGCAGGCGTCGGAGAGGGCTGAGGGGGTTTGTTGGGTACGACAGGGGTAGTGCTTACAGTTGGAGAGCTATTGGCAGAGACTGTATTGATTTCTTCTACCAACAAACATGCAAACCTGTTAGCACTAAGCGGCGGGGGCATACTGGTCACCTGCCGCGCCCTTGAAAACCCTCACTCTGCTCCTCCTGGCCTTCCAGAACGTGGGCGTCTTTTGATGTCTCCTCCGGGATGGGGGTATCTGGAGAAGGCACTCCAGCAGTGTCCCAGGCCGCCAGGAGCTGCAGGAGTAGCTCCTCTTGCTCCTCTGGGGAGAGGTAGCGCACTTCCAGACCCCTGAGGCAGTGACGCGCGAAATGGCCCTGCATGCCACAGCATCGGCATGAGAGGGGGAGCGGGGCACGCTGTCGGGAGGCATCCACATCCATTGGCGCGCCTGGAGGTAGTGCTGGAATGGTCGGGGGTGCGACCGTTGCCATGGGCAGTGCCGGGATTGGGAACCTGCAGGGGAGCATCGCGGGGGGTTGCGTCGGAGGTGCAGGATGCGCAGGCTTGCAGAGGTCACGCTTGAGCTCCATGAGCTGCCATTGCTCCCGGGCCACCCGGTACCATGCCAGGACCTGGTCATCAGCCGGTCAACCCTCCACAAGGTTGTCGATGTGCTCCATCAGGGTTGGATGGAGCCCTTCCCGAAAGGTAAAGCAGAGTTGCAGGCCGTCGGGGTACTTGGCCTGCTCGACCAGTGCGTGGAACAAGTCAATGTACTTGTCCAGCAAGTGTTTTCCTTGGCCGTACTGCTCCCTATCCCTCAGGATCAGCGTGGCGCTTTTGGCGGGGTTCCAGGGAAAGAACTCGTCCCGGAACTCTTGTTCGAACTCGGCCCAGTCCGTAAAGCTCGCGATGCCTCCGGGGCGTCGGAAAACCCTCAGTGCGTAGGTGGCCACTTGTCCCAACTTCATGTAGGACAAGACCCACGCAATTTTCAGCTCATCAGATACGAAATCGTCGCCACAGAGCTGGAGATAGGTGGCGCACGACTGGAGGAAGCGTTCCCTGGACGCGCGGTCGCCGTTGTAGACGTCAGGGGTTGCTGGGCGCAGGATGTTGGAGCGCTCCCATGCCAGGATGGGGGATTGCACAGCACGTGGGCGCTGCACCAGCGGAGTAGGCGGCGGGGGGTTAGGTGCTGCCGGGGCAAGGCGTTCAAGGAGGGTACAGAGAGAGTCCGAGATGGTGTCGGTGGTTTGTCGGAGGTGGGTGAGTTCGGCGGAGTGCTGGGTAAGGGAGGCTTGGGTGAGTTGCACCTGCGTTTCTAGGTGGAGCAGGCGGGTCCAGGCTTTCTCGCCGGAGGCGGCAGTGTCCAGGAGCGCTTCTGGAGCAGCGGGCTGAGACATAGACAAGGCAGTGCTTAAAACCGGTGGGGGAGCAACAAATAGGAGCCAAGAGGTGTTTGGCGGCTATAGGGGGCTCCCAGACCGAGATCCTTAGACTTGTTCTGCTGTAAAGGCGACCTCCGGAGGTTGCGGCTAAGTCACACAACTGACAGGAAAATCCGAAGTGTATTAGAGACAGTACATATTACAGGGAAATGTCTAATCACCTGGCAGAGGGAAATCCGAGGAGAACAAGTCTAAGGATTCCTCTGCTATGGTGTGGCGCATCAGTACGGGGGTGGGGGCATAAGAACGACTGTACAACATCTCGGAGAAGTCTGATGACTGCAAGGGAGCATCCCAGAGATCTCCGGGATGGCCAGAAAAGGAAATGGCCAGAAAAGGAAGTCCAGGGGGTCCCGGAGATCTATGGGATGGCCGGAAAAGGAAGTCCCCTGACAAGTCCACTCCCTAGAGACCCCAAGCTGCACAGGTTTTCCTTGCCTGGGTCTCCTTCTCCTTGTCTTATTTATACCCCTTTTCCTGTGCACAGACCACGCGTGATTGGCGTGTCCACAGACCTCCTATTGGTGGTGCTGGTTAAGATTGAGCCAGCTGGGGGTCAATTCAAGAAAATTTACTGAATTGAAAGTTTTTGCTCCAGCAGCCGGTTTCAGGCTGTTTCTGGCCTCCAGTTTCTGTGTTTCTGTCATCCAGGACCTACTAAGGGTCCTGCCGTTGTATCCGCGCGGTTCTGAGGAGTCTGGAGGTACCCAGGGGGGCGGGATAGCACTATAATTGAGTGCTGTAGAGCTCCAGGAAGGAAAGTCACAAAGGTTTGATGGTTCTGATGCGCTGATCATGGATCGTGATCCAAGATCTCCAATTGATTCTATCAATTCTTAATTTGGACTAATTTTGATATTTGGATCTTGATCCGAGATTAAATAGTATTAATCTAATCTATTTTGTTGGCTGCTGAGTACCATGCTATTTTCAGCCTGATCTTTGATTTTGGATCTCTCCATGATCAAATCAGCTTCTTTTGACACAGCCACATCTCACTTATCATTCCCATCAAGATCTTACTCTGGATCATCAATGATTGATTGATGGAAGCCTTGGCTATCACTATTTCATCACTACTCAAAGGTCTGTCTATAACTCAACAATTTATGCACCGTTTGGCATTGTTTGACCAGTTTCAGACTTGTCAGGAGGCGCGGAACATTACAGTACATACAGACTACAGGCTTTGGCTGTTTGGTATGTCCGGCTTATGGTTTTCAGCCTTATTTTAGACATACTTTGTATTTTGTCTTGTACTGCTTGTAATGCTACATGTTTTATTGTTCCGTCATGGCGGGCCGCCTTATCAATATAGATCTTGCTGAAAAGAGGCACCAGCATAGCAACCGTTGGTGGGATGAGCAATTGGCAAGTTTGCTGGATCTGGCATAGGTGGCAAGTTTTTACATACCAAGCAACATCAGCTCACATGTGAGGCCACCAGAAACATTCCAGTAGTATAGCACGTGTAGCATATAGTCCCCTGTGGCCTAAGTTGTCATGCATGGCACGTAAGATCCTAAGTCAGTTGCTAGGCTGCACCATGAGTTTGTGTGCACTGTCTTTGTTGCATTGCCAGAGTCAATTGTTGCTAATGAAGAAGTTGGCATATTGGATGAAAGTGGCATACTTGTCATCGCTAAGGTGATCAGGTCGCTTAAGCAAGTTCAACCAGTCTTTTATGGTGTCTAGGCTTGCGTCGTCTGCTTGAGCCTTAGCGTTCCTGGGTACTGAGTCATAAGCAAGGTTGGTGCTGTTTTCTCTGAGGGGCTTGGGTTCTTCAACTGTTGGAGACTCGTCAGTAATGTTGGCTGTAAAGAACGTGAGAGGGGCGGTAAAGCAAGTTGGTTGGTAAGGAATGATTGGGTGCAGATAAGTGCTAGCAGGTCAGTTGCTATGGAGGAGGCGGATAGGGAGCTGTATAAGGTGCATGAACCCATGGAGTCAGTCTATCCAGTTGCTAAAGACATCATTGTTGCTTTGGTTGAGAAGAGGGTCAGTAGGCTGTAAGGGTCATCGGGAAAGACTATCAGGTCCATGAAAGGTGCCTTTGACATGTACCAGCTCAAAGTGGAACATAAGGATAGCGACTATCCAGCGATTCATGCTGGCGGAGGGCTGTATGTCAGGGTTCTGTAGCATACCTTTGATGTACCTAGCGTCTACTTCCACAATAAGGTTTTTCACACCAATAAGATACATTCTTAGCATCTGAAAGGCTTTAAAGAGACTATAGAGTTCTAATTTGGCCTGGCTGTAGCGTGATTCCCTGTCATTTAGTGTGATTGACCCAAAGCAGTTGTAGTGCCTCTGTTTCCAATTGTTGCTAAGGCATTGGCACAAAAAGAAACCGACGGCAATGCAGAAGGTGTCAACCGCCAGTATGACAGGGTCTGGCAACTGGTAGTCAATGAGAACAAGGGGCTGGGCTTCATGTAGCGCCTTCATTAAGTCTTGCTGGGCAGCAACTTGCTCTGGTCCGAATTAGAGGGTGCTAGCATGTGTGAGTCAGGTAAGGTGGTGGGCACAGTGGGCAAAGTTCTTGATGAAGATGCAGAGGACGCCAACAGTCCCCAAGAAGGCACGTACCTCTGAAAGATTGTGGCATACATTCCAGCAATCCAACAGAGCTAAGCACGACTTGTCAGGAACGCAACCGCTAGGCATGCAGACGTGGCCAAGGATCTTGAAGTGTGGGGCACAGAGTACCAGCTTGTGGCCAGAAAACGTACTGCCACTGTATTTCATGCGCTGGAGGATGCAGTTAAGTAACTGGAAAAAATCCCATAGCGCTAAGCGGATGCTGGGGTTGTCGGAGTGAGTTGCTGGGAGGCCATCTATGAGGTGCCAATCTTTGGGGCCCTTAGCGCCTACGTCGTCAATGAAACTTTGTATGTATTTGGGGATCTTGGATTGCAGGATGTAGTTAATGTTGTTGTGGAAAATGGGTACTGAGTTGGTCCAACCCATTGGCAAGATGACTAGCTGCAAGGCACCAAAGGGTGTCTGAAAAGTGGTGAGGTCACGTGAAGAGGGATGGATGAGTCGCTCATTGTAGCCGACATAGAGGTCAAGAGTGGCGCCACAGATCTACTCAGCAAAGGATTCAGCAATATGGTCAGGAAAGGGTGGAACACCAGAGTGTTGTATAGTGACCCTATTTAGCGGCTCAAGACTGTGAACAATACGGAGGTTACCATTCTTCTTGAGGACACAGAACCAGCAAGAGCGGTAAGTGCAATGGGAGGGCTTGTAGACGCCAGCTTTGATCTTGCTGCGTATGATCTGACAGACTTCAGCTTCTGTAAGGAGAATGCTTGACATCTGCGGAACTCCTTCCACAGAGTCAGCGATGCAAGGGGCAAGCAAGAGTTGAGTGAGCGCAGAGGCAGGCAGGAGTCAGGCAAGAAGCAAGCAAGGCTAACAGAGGGTCAGACGGTGCTAGATAAGCTTATGGTTGGTTCAGTGGATAGGCCAGAAGAACACTGCTATTGTTCAGCCTAGGGATATTCTATCCCACAGGCTGCCTATATATACTACATTGGTGGCTGTGCTATTACTAATACTGTTTACTAATTGGGCCCCGGTATGTAAAGGAGTATGACTAACAATAATTGATGCTGAGTAAGGTCTGGGCATATGACTCATCAAGGCTGACTACTACAAGATGGAAGGAGAAAGGGTGGGCTGAGCGGCCAGTCGGATCTGCTAGGAATAGGCATATCATTGGACTAAGCTCAGAATAGGGTCAGACATGGTCCGGAGACTGGTCCCCTGACAGATACTATCAAATCTCACCATTTGAACATTCAACTATTTGCAGATTCCATAACAATGTGTCTGAAATGCATAGCTTTGCAGCTTATGATTTTGAAGATTTATTGCATATTGTCAGACTAAGCTCGGAATAGGGTTGGACATGGTCTGGAGACTGGTCCCCTGACACCAATTGTGTAAATACCATTGTCGAATGTTTCCTGTACTAGCTTTTGGAGTTCTGTTACTGTATACCTGGTAGACTCCTTCACGCCTGAGTAGAGTTGGATTACTGCCGCTTTCCATTCCTCGTAGGTTGCTAAGGCCGGGGGTCCAATTGGTTGGTTGCCAGGGACAGGTACAAGGGCACTAAATTCCCTAACTCCAAGTTTCTGCTGTGTTGTATAATACATACCGTGCCGCGTTGATGATGCCCAAAAGTCACTTGGCACTGTCAGAGTCAATAGTAGCCTAGCACAGTTATAAGAGAATGCATTGGGCACGCTAAGTAGTGAGGGTTGAGTCCTGGCAGGGTCCCAGAAACACATGTAAGTGGTGGAAAGGTTATTGAATTTAAAAGAAAGATGCTTAGTACAGCTAAGTACTGGTAATGTAGGTGCCTAGGTCGAGTTTGCGTAGTATCTTGTTTAGTCTCATAGGTGGACTAGTGTAAAGTGTACACCCGTAGTTGGTGCCTAATAGGTGAGGAGTCAAAGAAGGGCTGTAAACTCTGGTGATTTCCTGGTAATTGTAGTAGCTATGTACAGTTTTTATAGCAAAGATAAGAAATCATATGTAAAATGTTGCTAAAGTGCTTTGACAGTGTAAATGAAAAATATAACCTAAAAAGTATTAATGCACCAAGGCTGTGTGCTAAGCAGTAGGATCAGTAGCTAAGCATGAAAATGATGCATTTAAGCTGTCTGTCACTTGTTAATTCCTTTAGCCATCGGCTAGTACTCCATTCTTCAAGTCCCTATGTTGAACTTAGAGCAAGACTGCTCCAAAGCATGCTAGAGAACATTGGTAGGCACTAAGGAGCGTTGGTAAGTGCTAAGGAGCATCGGTAGGCACTAGAGAGAGTTGGTAGGTGCTAAGGAATGTTGGTAAGCACTAGAGAATGTTGGTAAGTGCTAGAGAGAGTCGCTAAAATGTAGCTTTCTGTGCTGAGTCTGAGTGGAGTCTCATCAGTGTATTCCTTCATTTGCATGTGGTCGGTAATGCCGCAGTTGCAAAAGAGATATTCTAGTTCCTTGAAGTACTGAGTGAGTTCCTGTGGTTTAGTTTCATCCCATTTTGGGGCCGAGAAGTGGTTGCAAGGTGGCATGCACTGAGGAACAGCTGCCTCCATGGTAGTTGGTGAGCGTGTGGTCGGTAACATGAGGGTCAGTAAGTGTACTGGTGATGGTGGTGGTGTGGGTGTTGGTGTTCTGAATAACTGGGATAGTGGTGTGAGAGGTGAGCTTGGTGACCCTTATGCTAAGTTGGCAAGAGGTGTCTGACGTCTGAGAATGATTGGTTCAAAGTCAAGCTGTTGGGGAAAGAGGTTGCTAATGTCGTCAACTGTGAGGTCTGCTGAGGTGTTGGCTAGTTCCTGTGCTAGAGTATGGTGGGGTAAAGCTTCAGGTAACTGTGGCGTAGAAGGCAATTGGTATAAAGAGTCAAAGGTGCTTGCTGACTGGCTGAGAATGCAGCGCTAGCGCTGAAGACGGGTTTTTGGCAGAATTCTGCCTTAAAGTCCCTTGTGGTGGACTCCAATTTGATGATGCCCAAAAGTTGCTAAGCACTAGGTGTCAAGGTGAAGTTGGCAGGACTGTATCAATTTAGCAACTCTGAGGACTTAGAATGCACTGAAATGTGATCTGAACTGTGGGGCGTATGATTCAATGGTGGCTAAGACAAAGTATGTACAGTAATTATAGGCGCTAAGTCGCCATGTTAATTAAACTAAATAGTTGCTAATTAATCAATCAAGAAAAATTGGTGACAAGTACAATGGAACGTGAAAGTCGCTAAGCAACGGTGTCTGTCAAGTCGGCAAGCGTTAACTCAACATCCTAGCAGTGAAAGAGGCCAAATGCACGGGGACTGTTGCTAAGGCCTGAAACCATCAAGGAGGCCTGTCTTGTGTAAGTTGCTAAGCATCAAATAAGCTATAAGCGTTGCTAATATCTGAAACCATCAAGGGGCCTGTTGCTAAGCATTGCTAAAGTGATCTGACGTCGGATCTTTGAGAAGCACTGGGTTTTGATAGGCATTGCTAAAGGCCCTGGCATCAGTTATTACTGATTGGGGACCTGAAAGGGGGCTGGGCTGAAGTCAGGTGAGTAGCAGGTGATTGCCAAGTCAGGTGGTTGCTAAAGTCCCATGGTTGCCAAGTCTTGTGATCACCATGTGACCAGTAAATCATCATCTGACCACCGAGTCAGGTGGTCGCTAAATCTTGTGATCCTGTGCATTGCATCCTGTAGCCTGAGTTTGATCCCTGCTAGCTGCAATATATAAGTTGCTAAAAATAGTGCTAGTGTGCTGAGCTCAGCCAGAGGCTTATCACCGTTCCATGTAGCTAGCATCCATGAAGAGTCCAGTTGCTCCGGAGTCCAGGAGGGCAACTATGCTCCAGGTTTGCTGCGTGTCTGTGGTTTTGATTTCCACATTCATCCAGAGCAAGTTTGGCAATGGGGTGTATGCTATGATGTAGCAGTGGAGGAGGCGGCATTCCCAGGCAGGAGTGCATGCCAGGGGAGGGGTTGAGGAGGGCTTAGGAGAGCCATGGGGTGTGTCAGGAGTAGTCCTTACGGTTGGGGGGACTGGGTTGTTGACAGAAGTTGTATTGATTTCTTCTACTGATAGACATGCAAACCGGTTAGGACTAGACAACAAGGGCGTACATTTCACCCGTTGTGTCCTTAAAAAACCTCCTGCAACTCCTCCGACTCTCTAGCAACAAGAGAGGCCTTGTATGTGCTCTCCGGGGCAGGAGCATCTGGAGAAGGGATCCCAGCCATGTCACAGGCTGCCAGGAGTATGATGACGGGCGGGAAGAAGTTGGTACGGAAGCTGCCTTGCTCAGAGTCCTCCCAAGCAAATGCTTGATTCTGTTTGGACATGAGGTCGGTAAGGACGTTTAATTTGGGAGTGGTGAGGAAGCCGGTATCGTGGTCACTGACGAACTGTTTCTGGCGTTCCTCAGTAAAGCTACCTGTTGGTTTAAATGGTGGTGGGTTCAGGGTCAATGTTGGCATGTCAGCAAGCAGGTCACCAATGATATTTTGTTCAATTCAAAAGTCCTTGGAGACTGTGCTGGTGACAGGTTTGATTTTAAGCGCTACGGGTTTATACTTCTTTTTGACCTGTACACCTTTGCATTTAGTAGCATTAGCGGCAGCAAAAGTGGAGGCAGTAGGTAACATAAGTGATGAGTCACTAGCGCTAGCGCTAGCTTTGGAAAGTCCAAGAATGGCAAGTTTGGAAGAATTAGGTAATGTTTCGAGATATGTATCAGAAGAGGCAAACTTGGCAAAGGTCAGAAGCGGTAAGGTACAGGTAGGCAAGAGAAGAGTTGGTAAGCTTTTGATGGTTTGTAGTAGGGGTACTAGTAGTGGGTGTATTAGCACTAGGGTCACAAGAAGGCAAGAGTACTTCAGAGTCAAGATAGGCGGTAGAAATGATATTTACAAGACCACTACGGTGGTCATAGTCCAGCGTAAGCGCTACATCTCCATGATCATCGCCAATCACTTCCTTGATGGTGGATGAAAACATGAGTGGGGCTGTTCAGGGTATTGGTCGGTAAATGTTGGTGCTTTGGTGAGCTTTTCTTTTTGGTGACCTCTTGGGAAGGTCGGCACAGTGCGGCAGACTCCAGAGTCCGGGTCGCTAATTGTTAGCGTGGTTTCGTCATCGGATAGAGTCTTAACTATTGTGCATGCTAAAACGTTGAAGGGTCGGCCGAGGAGTATGTCATAAGTGGATGATTGTAGTATGTGTATTTGTAAGGGCGACCTCCGGAGGTTGCGGCTAAGTCACACAACTGGCAGAGGGAAATCCGAAGTGTATTAGAGACAGTACATATTACAGGGAAGTAACTAATCACCTGGCAGAGGGAAATCCGAAGAGAACAAGTCTAAGGATTCCTCTGTCACGGCGGGGCGCATCAGTGCGGGGGCGGGGGCGTGAGAACGACTGTACAACATCTCGGAGAAGTC
>QLOM01000486.1:0-31292 GCA_003313785.1 Termitomyces sp. MG148
AGATCCTCGACAGCCGTCTATTCCGGCACAAGCTGCAATACAAGGTCAAGTGGAAGGGCTACGGTACCGAAGACATCTCCTGGGAACCCGCCGAAAACGTCCACGCGCCCGCTCTGGTGAAGGACTTCCACCGTAGTCACCCCGAGGCCCCCCGCACAATCCGGGGCATCTACCCCATCTCCCTGGTAGACCGCGCGGTCCGCAACTTGTTCTACCCAGTGCGTCGAGACGCCGCACTCTGAGGGGGGGGTGATGTCAGGGGACTTCCTTTTCCGGCCATCCCGGAGATCTCCGGGACCCTCCAGACTTCCTTTTTCGGCCATTTCCTTTTCGGGCCATCCCGGAGGTCTCCGGGACGCTCCCTTGCAGTCGTCGGACTTCTCCGAGATGTTGTACAGTCGTTCTCACGCCCCCGCCCCCGCACTGATGCGCCACGCCGTGGCAGAGGAATCCTTAGACTTGTTCTCTTCGGATTTCCCTCTGCCAGGTGATTAGTTACTTCCCTGTAATATGTACTGTCTCTAATACACTTCGGATTTCCCTCTGCCAGTTGTGTGACTTAGCCGCAACCTCCGGAGGTCGCCCTTACAAGGACCAGGCAAGACACATGGAAAATGTTGTGGATTGTCCAGCCATTGGGCAGGGCTAGCCAGTAAACTGAGTCAAATAGCTTCTGCGTGAACTTGAATGGTACAAACCTCTTGAAGTCAAGTTTGTGGCTCAGCCTATTCAACCAAAGGTCCATACACTCCAAGAACACCCATTCACCCACTACATAGTCTAGCACCTCGTTGACCCAGGCATCGTGGAAACGCTTCATGCACTCCACAGCCAGCTCCAGCAATCCTTTCAGCTTGCCCTGCACCTTGCAGATCCAATTGAACCTGTCATCAGCCTTTGGCACCAACTGGGAGTTGACGGAGTCAATCAAGAAGAAGGGATTGTAGGTGTACTCTGCATAGAATGGCAACATGCCAATCAAGGCATTGGGTCTGGTGTTATATGCAAACTCTGCAAAGGGGAGCCAGTTGGCCCAGTTGTCCTGATAGTAGTCAACAAAGGCTTGTAAGTACACTTCCAGCTCCTGATTTGCCCTCTCTGTCTGATCGTCCATTTGGGAATGATGAGCCATTGAAAGCACGGGCTTAATACCTAGCTGCTCCCACATTTGTTTTGTGTAGCATGCCACAAACTGGGGCTCTTGATCCAAGATGATCTTCTTGGGTGTGCCGTGGAGGCACTACACAAGCCATCACACATAGTGGCGGCATTGTCCATGGAGTGTGCTGGCAAGAAGTGTGCATGCTTTGTTGACTTGTTGCACACCACCTGCACTGCATCAAACCCTTGCAACACTGGGAGCGGGCCCATGTAATCCGTTGAGATATGCTGCCATGGGCTGTTGGGAATTTCCAGAGGTTGTAAGGGGCCAAAGAGCTTTTGTTGGTGTAGCTTAATCCTTTGACAGGTTTTGCACCCATCCACGTAGCGCCACATGTACTCAGATATCCTAGGCCAGTAGTAGTTCCAAGCTATTAGGGCCAGTGTGTTTGCACGTCCAGGGTGTCCTACTAGTATGAAATCATAATAGAGCCAGTAATGCTGGTCGTCACTAAGGAGCTTACAGTAATGCTAATGTGTAAACCCAGAAGCAATGCTATTGCTAGGACTGGGGATGTTCCATCCACCAGTCCTACTTATATACTACATCGGATACACTATGACTATGGTATATTGACTAATAGGGCCAGTATGAACTAAGCACTAATGAGTAAGAAACAGTCAGCATGAGTAAGCCAGCCAATGGCATAAAGGTCTGCCAGCTAATAGCATAAAGGCCTGTCGGCAAGTAGAGTAGGTCCAAAGACCAGTTGACCTGCCAGGTGTCGATGCCAAGACAGGGATGGAGCAGGATAGGGCTGGAGCGGTCTGGATGGTGGCTAGATGTGGGTGCCAACATCAACACAGACTAAGCAAGGCTAGGGTGGACGGTCCAAGGACCTGTCCTCTGACAAAAACAGGGCATTGACTATCCTCTGGAAAGCAGCTGGAGCATTACGCAAGCCAAATTGCATTACCTAGAACTCAAACTGGCCATAGTGCATCCAAAATGACATCTTCTACTCATCACCCTCTTGGACATGCACGTTATAGTAACCCCACCTTATGTCCAGCATTGTGAAGATCTTGGCAGCGTGCAAACAATCCAAAAGCTCAGTGGTCAAGGGGATGAGGTAAGCATCTGGTTTTGTGATAGTGTTGAGTGCCCTGAAGTTGACAACTAGGTGCAAGGATCCATCCTTCTTCTTCACAAAGAAGATGGAGGCACCACAGGGTGCGCTGGAGGAGCAGATGTAGCCTTTTACCAAGTTTTTGTCAATAAATTTGCACAGGGCCCGCAGCTCTGCTAGCACCAACTGGTAGAGTTTTCTAGGTAGCAGCACAGCTGTGCCCTCAACCAGTTCAATGCCAAGTCATACTCTCTGTGCACCAGCAAGCGCTCTGACCATGACTTGTCAAAAATGTTAAGGAACTCATGAAACTCACCTAGCACCATGTCCTCCACCCACTGCTCACGCTGGCCAGCACCTTCACTCTCTGCTTTCTCTGCCAGAGCCTGTGCAAAGCTCCTATCCACTGCCACATGATTGGCCATTGGCTGCAGGCACAGACTTGCCTACATCCTCACTGACTCTCAGTTCCACTTCTGCTCTAGGAAAGCCTGTCCACCACTCAACTGTGCCCCATTCTCTGCCTGCACAATGGCCTCATCAATGCAGGCTCTCACCACACAAACTGCCTCATGCTGCTGCTGCCTCTGAAAACGTGTTTGCCTAGTTTGTGCCCTCTTCAAACCTGCATGCTTCTTTCTCTTCTCCAATACTACAGAGCGTTGGCCAGTGGGAGACGTACACGTTGCCTTGCAAGCAAACACCCAAACCATGTAACAATGCCCTGGCTGCAATCTTGCATACCACTAATGCCTTCAGGCAGCGCAACGTGGCAACCCAGCTTTCATAGCTGGTAGGCAAGTTTCTTGGCAGTACATCAACTTGAACATGACTGTCAAGCACCCCCAATTCACTGTGGAGTTGTAGCGCCACAGCCAGTTCACTCCAAGGATCAAGTTGTCATTGCCAATATCAGCCATGTTGAAAGTCAGTGTCTCCATGTGATTGTCCATCAGCACCTTCAATATCATCTCATCAGTGATCAGGCCCAAATATATTTCCAAATTGTTGATTGTACAGAGGTGCAGCGGCCTCTTCTTGCAGACCATGGGGATGGCCTGCTTGCAAACAAAATGGGGGTTCATAAAGCAGCAACTTGCACCAGAGTCAATCATGGCTTGTGTGTCGACAATACAGAGCTTGTGCACCATGCCATGCACCAAAAGCGTCACTGGCAGCTCCAAGGCCAAAAAAGGAGAGCAGGGGGATCATGCATGCACCACCGCTGCATGGTGGCAATGATGCTTACTTCTTTTCTTCATACTCGCTTGCTCAGATCCATGCAAAATAACTCTATTCACAGGTGCAAGTACATGGAACTTGTTGGTTCTGCCCACTGCGGAGACATGGGGCAACCCTACACAAAACCCACCTTTGGCAGCTCCACACCCTTTGCTTTGCCTGCTGTTAATGCTTCCCTCACTGCAGCCTACTGCAGGCATTCCGCCATCAGGTGTCCAGGCTGCTTGCACTTGAAGCACTTCTGTGCTACTGGAGTTGCCTTGGCCTGGTCAATGTTCATCACGTTGGAATCTGCTAGCGGAGGCAGGGCTGAGCATACTGCTGCTGGCAGTGCTGGTTGCATGCTGGCCACCAACATTGATGTACGGGGGTTTGCTGTGCACCATGTACTCTTGCACCATGCTGCAATGTCTGCCAGCTTGCTTTCTCTACGCAGCAAGATGTCACATGCCTGCTTTGTCATGTCATAGTCAGTGTTGACCAGAGCCTCCATAGATGCTGTGCTCAAGCCCTTCCAGAACTGGTCCTTCACGTAGTCACTACCAGCGTCTGCAATGCTCAGCCTGCCCTTCAGCTCAAAAAAGGCTGTGCAATACTTCATAATAGACTTGGAACCTTGCTGGAGCACTCCAATGTAATTGAGCACATCCTGTGCTAGGTCATGCATTTCAAACGCCACCTTAAAGTCTGCTAGCCACGCCAACCACTGAAAATGTCAAGGGTTCAGAATGACATCCTTAGGTCCCATAGTGATGATGCAAGACCACACATGTGCTGAGCCTGTCAGGTACAATTGCGCCCACAGAATCTTCTGGTGGTCATTGTGAAAGACCTCAAACTCAGCTGCTGCCTTGACCTGCCAGACAAATTGATCCGTGAGCGTTTTGGACACTCCATTGTATTTCTCCAGGGGGCTTATGCTGGACTGAGGGCCCCGCCGGTCCGCCTGTTCAATGCACGCAACACAGGTGGCAACGGTCTCCAACCAGACTTGAATTTTGACTAGTCTAACGTAGTGGTATCATGACAACTACCATTGCAGAAAGCAGCAATTATGCATCTGTCTTCTCATAGAATATAATCCCTGGTGGACTTAGAAACTTGAATGAGATATTGAGACACTAAGAGCCACAAAGGTGATGCAGAACCCAAGGCCCAAGGCCAAAGGACCACAAAATCCCCTGTTTGTTATTTGTTGCAGGTGGCGCTATTATCAGCAAAACAGTCAATGTAATATTTGCCCAAGCAAGGGCACTAACACAATACAAGGCTTTACAATCAGTTCCCATATTCAGACTTCTATTTCCTAACACATTGACCAAGATTATCCTTTGCAAAGGAAAGACTAACCAAAGATTTATTATTCCAAATTGTGTTTGGATAGACTATTCTTGTTACTTTTGCTGGCAGATACCAGGGTCAGGGCTGCAAAAAACACACACTTTTATCAACTCACCATTAGTTTTTTTTGATGAACTGCTACAATCTGTGGAATTTCTCTTGCACAAAAATTATTTGATTGCAAGCATGAGAGACCAGGAGCAGCACACCACTTTGGAACATATTGATGCCCTAGACTGTTACATCTGGGAGTGCAAATCTGCTCTGGAGTAGGAGGTTCAGAACTAGTCCTTGGAGCTCATGACTCCTTTTTCTTGTGTTTTCCTTTTGCGTGTTCATGAGAAAAACCACTGGGTACCTGTATAATCTGTTATTCTTTTATCTCCCTCTAGGTACTTTCTATAGGTCTTTCTAGTTATTTGTCTTGTCACCTATGCCAATAAGTATGTGTGTGTTGGTGTCCACCATCTATGCCCATGTTGTGTGATCCCGTCTTTCTTAGCAATACTTCCAGTGTCTTCCTTGGCAGACTTCTTCCAAAGGGTCAGTGCATGGTTAGCATATTTCTGCCACTCCTTGTTATGCATTATAAAGCCACCTTTGTTTTTTTCTCTGTCTCTTGTGGCTGGCCTGGTCTTGTCTGCCATGGTTTCTCCTCCCATTTTGCTACTTTATGCCTTTGCCGTTGCCTGCACCCACACCTTTGTCAGCTTGGCCAACCGTTTCCTGGAGGCAGCTATTGTCCTTTTGTTTTCCTCAAAGAATAACCATATTCTGATTAATAGCCTTGCCACCTTGCTTGAGGTGTGGGAAAACTGGCAGCTAAAGGAAGTCTCTTGGTCACGCTCCTGCATTGCTCAGCACCTTTTGGTGGAATGCTGGTTCTGCCATAGCCACAAATCCTGGTTACAGGCAGTGGTGTCTGCTATTGTAAGTTGTGTTTTCTTTGCTCCTCCCCCCCCTCCCCCTCCACACTATTTTACCAAGCAGCGCAGTGTATTGCCATTACCAAGAACAATGCCTTGTTGCAGGACCAGTTTTTTCATTTGCCTCCCATTTTTCCTTCTATCTCTCTCTCATTGCTAACTGCCATATCTGTTGCTTTCTCTTCCTTCCTGGACCTTCTGCCTCTCCCACTTTATTGGAGGCCACTGTTGCCAAGTAGGTTATGTTTCTATTGCTCTGTTTTCTGTTTCTATAATGAAGCTCCCGCTTAGCAACCATGCCCCCCTACTTTTTATAGTCCTGATGATCAGTAGCATATTCCTGCTAATCTCCCTTTTCTGATTAACTTTCTTTGGGATTATGCTACCTTGTCCTGCATCACTGAGCTCGCCCTTGAGCACTTGAATATTGTTTGCCTCAAGGTCCAGTCCTGTCTCTGTCAGCTTGCGTTGTCACATCACAAGTTGTTCCTCTGTAATGAGCTGCATGGTGCATTGGTGCGTTACTTACAGGAGTGCAATAGCGCCCTGGAATAGGAGCTTATGGACCACCTGCCTGATGAAATCCAGCCTGCCTGTATCAATTTTCCCATGCAGTTGCATCCTTCCAAGTCCCCCAAACATCTATAGCTTGTATCCATAGTTCTGTATTATCTCATTTCAGAATATACCGCTTTTATATTTGCCCATTGGATATCTACTTTTGATGGTCTCCTGTAGATCCGTGCTTCTTTTTAGATGCAGGATCTGATGGTTGCACGCTAAGTCAGGCAGACTGATGCTGAAGTTTGGATGTTTCTTGTGCTTTGGAGGCAACCCTGGCCTTGCATATGTTAGTCACTGTTCTCTGCTCCATATATATGAGGCCCCCATGTCTCAGAGTGCAGTATGTCTTCTCCATCCAACTCTTCCATTTCCTAGGTCATGGTTTCTTATGTGTGCACTTTTGTCTGTTGATAAGCCTCTGGCTGAGCTCAGCACACCAGCACTATTTTTAGCAACTTATATTTTGCAGCCAGCAGGGATCAAACTCAGACTATATAATGCAATGCACAGAATCACAGGACTTAGCGACCACCTGACTTAGTGGTCAGATAACAATTTACTGGTCACATGATGATTACAAGACTTGGCAACCACAGGACTTTAGCAATCACCTGACTTGGCAATCACCTGCCACTCACCTGACTTCAGCCTGGCCCTCTTTCAGGTCCTCGATCAGTGATAACCAACGCCAGGGCCTTTAGCAACACCTATCAAAACCCAGTGCTTCTCAAAGATCCAATGTTAGATCACTTTAGCGATGCTTAGCAACAGGCCCCTTGATGGTTTCAGATATTAGCGACGCTTATAGCTTATCCGGCACCTAGCAACTTATGCAAAACAGGCCTCCTTGATGGTTTCAGGCCTTAGCGACAGTCCCTGTGCATTTGGCCTCTTTCACTGCTAGGGTGTTGGGTTAACGCTTGCCGACTTGACAGATGCCATTGCTTAGCAACTTTCACATTCCATTGTACTTGTCACCATTTTTCTTGATTGATTAATTAGCAACTATTTAGTTTAATTAATATAGCAACTTAGCGCCTATAAATATTGTACATATTTTTGTTTTAGCATCATTGAATCATATGCCCCATAGTTTAAATCACATTTCAGCGCATTCTAAAGTCCTCAGAGTCACTAAGTGATGCAGTCTTGCCAACTTCACCTTGCCAACTTTGTTTACCAACTTTTGTCTTATAGTGCCATATGGGCACATCGTTGCCAACGTTTACGTTGCTAGAGTCCTTATCAACTTCTAGCACCCTAGCGCCTTGCAGGCTTTTGGCTTAGATCGCTAAGCAACCAAGTTTATTCCTCTAAGTTCAAATCCCACTAAAAAGACTAGGCTTCTGGAACCCTGTCCGGGACTTTCTCAATACTAGTGACTGCCCAATGCTACTCATTTGTGAGGCGCTAAGTTTACTATCTACCAAGACAGTGCTTAGCAACTTTTGGGCATCATCACTGTATAGTAGATACCCTTCTGAACGTATTTGTTGGTACTGCCACCACCACCAACTACAACCAGGAGATTGTTATGGGTTTATCTGCTGTGCTTGTCACTTTGAATGAGGTTTAGCTCCCTGACATTGCCTGGCCTTGTCACACTGAGGCACAGTAGCTAGTTGTTGAGCAGTGGCTCTTTCACCCACAGGAACTATGATTGGACACTGTTGGCAATGCTGTCATGTGTTGGCTCCCTTTTCTATTCTATTGCAAGGTTGACTTCTCTTGTCTATAAGTAATCACCGTCTTGGAGCAGTTGTCTTTACTTGACCAGACCACCTACTGACTGCCACATTGCCCTGCCCCAAGGCCTTCTGTTCTGGTTAACTTCCCTAATCTGTGTCCCTCACCCATCCCATCATGAGTACTTTCCATTTCTCCTACCTTGCAGGTTTCCCTTGCTTCATTTACCATGCTGTTTTGCTCTCCTTCCCCTTCTCTGCCTGGCTCTCCCACTTTTATGGTAAGTCTCCCACTGCTGTTTGTTGCCTCTACTTTGGTCCTACTCTGTTGTCTAAGTGTGCTTGCCATTGTTCCATAGCACTATGGATTGGCAGTAGCTCCTTGCCAGCCTTTTTTTTCCCATGGAATTCCAACAGAGTTGTGCCAGGCTCTAGGATCTCCAAGATTGAGCATGTGTTTTTGTCAATGCCATCCATGTGGATGTCAAAGCAGCTCTTCAGTGGTTGGTACTTACCTATTAGAATGCCAATATTGTTGCGACTCATGTGAATGCCCTTATTCAGTACCAGCGGGAGTGTGGCAGTGTCCTCTCATAGTAGAATGCTAACTGCCTCCCACCAAGGCCTTTTCCAACATACCTGCCAATGCTCCTTCCTTATTCTCCATTGTAGAGTAGCTACGTTTGTTGTAGCCTAGCCTTTCCACATGTTGTAAAAAAAAAATTCAATTGAAAAAGCTTCTTCTTCATTCTTTCTTTTCTAATTCCATTCTATATCCATTCATCAGTATGTAGTGTCCTGTTTCATCTGCTCAGTTGATGTCCTTGCTGGATACATGTGTTGGAGCCAGTTGCCTTGCTTTTCTGAGTATCTTTGGTAACTTTCTTTCTACCCTCTGAGCTTTGTTATGGCTGGTTCCTAGTGCCCGCTGTCTTGGATCCAAGCAGTAGCCCTTATCGTCTATTTTTTGTTATATGACTTCCTTGGTAGGGAGTCTGTAGGCATGGTGCAACTCTGTGAAAGCTTCAGTACTGTTCTAGTTTTGCACTTTATTTTCTATAAAAACCTGTCATTTTCCTACCTTTACTGCACCATTTTGCATGCCATTGGAGCCTGTCATTGACATTGCTCACCTTCTTGGAGAGGCCACCTGTACTTTTGTTTTGCTAGCTGACCTTCTACTGACCTCTATTCTGATTCGTGCTGACAACTCTCTGAATTATTGCAAAGTTGTTAAAGATCTTGCTATTTTTTATTGGTTATTGTCAGGGGACTCCTCATCTCTTTCCTTTTCTTGTCCTTTATTTCTTTCTCTTATCCTTCTTTTCCTTTTCTTGTCTATCTTTTTACTTCTTATTACATTTCTCCCTCACCTTCTTTTACTAGTTCTGTCCACTCTAGCTTATTTAATAAGCTGCATGTGATCTGGTAACTACCAAGGACAGTGGTAGTATAATGGTCATCAGCACTCTAGTTCACATACAATGGCATGTTACTGTAAGGAGAATGCTTGAAGTCTGCGGAACTCCTTCTACAGAGTTGGCAATGCAAGGGGCAAGCGAGAGTTGAGCAAGCGCAGAGGCAGGCAGAAGTCAGGCAAGAGGCAAGCAAGGCTAACAGAGGGTTGAACGGCGCTAAACAAGCTTACGGTTGGTTTGGTGGATAGGCCAAAAGAACACTGCTATTGTTTAGCTTGGGAATATTCTATCCCACAAGCTGCCTATATATACTACATTGGTGGCTGTGCTATTACTAATACTGTTTACTAATCAGGCCCTGGTATGTAAAGGAGTATGACTAACAATAATCAATGCTGAGTAAGGTCCAGGCATATGACTCATCAAGGCTGACTACTATAAGACGGAAGGAGAAAGGGTGGGCCAAGCAATGATAAGACTCTGGCAGAGCTCAGCGCACCAGCACTATTTTTAGCGACTTATGTTTTGCAGCTTAGCCCGTCCCAAGATCTCGGAAGCAAGAATCAAACTCAGGCTACAGGACGCAATGCGCAGGATCACAAGACTTAGCAACCACATGACTTAGCAATCACCTGCTACTCACCTGACTCCAGCCTGGCCTTCTTCAAGTCCTCAATCAGTGATAACCGACGCCAGAGCCTTTAGCAATGCCTATCAAAATCTAGTGCTTCTCAAAGATCCGATGTCAGATCACTTTAGCAATGCTTAGCAACTTACACAAGACAGGTCCACGTGACGGTTTCAGATATTAGCAATGCTTATAGTTGATCCGACACTTAGCGACCTACACAAGACAGGCCCACGTGAGGATTTCAGGCCTTAGCAACAGCCCCTGTGCATTTGGCCTCTTTCACCACTGGAATGATGAGTTAAAGCTTGCCGACTTGACAGATGACATCGATTAGCAACTTTCATGTGCCATCACACTTGTCTCCATTTTGATTGATTAATTAGCAACCTTTTAGTTTAATTACCACGGCGACTTAGCGCCTATAAATACTGTACATATTTTGTCTTAGTCATCATCAAATCGTACGCCCCACAGTTCAGATCACATTTCAGCGCATTCTAAATCCTCAGAGTTGCTAAGTGATACAGTCTTGCCAACTTCACCATGCCAACTTTGTTTTACCGACTTTTGTCTTACGGTGCCATACAGGCACATTGTCGCCAACATTTATGTTGCTAGAGTCTTTGCCAACTTTTAGCACCCTAGCGCCTCGCAGGCTTATGGCTTAGATCGCTAAGCAACCCATTACTTTCTCTAAGTTCAAATCACACTGAAAAGACTAGGCTTCTGGAACCCTGCCCAGGACTCTCTCAAACACTAGCGACCGCCCGACACTACTTATTTGTGAGGCGCTAAGTTTGCCATCTACCAGGACAGTGCTTAGCAACTTTTGAGCATCATCAGCAGCCGGTCAGATCTGCTAGGAATAGGCGTATTGTCGGACTAAGCTCAGAATAGGGTTAGACATGGTCTGGAAACTGGTCCCCTGACAGTTACTGCCATACACTTGCCGGTTCAATCCTTGTTGGAGCCAATACCTTAGACACTCCATCTCTTACCACACATCCACAATTGTCTAGACCTTTCAGAACATTACTTTATCTTGCCTCCTTGTTCAAACCTACTCCTTCCAACATCTAATCTTACTACTGCTTCTGGATGCAGGCCTTCCAGTAACTTTCTACTGATATCTAGATCAGAACCATGGAGAACAGTGGCATAAGGGGAGTGTCACCTTATCACAAATTTGGGGCACCAAAAAGAGTGGTTAAAGTTCATAATCATCAGATAGTATGTTATACTTTGCTGGCTGTGACACCAGTGTTAGTCTGAGTGAAGTTAATGGATGGATTTGGAATGGGTCTGTAACATTAGAAATAAGCTGGAGTTTGTGAAGGACTTGGCAATGTGTTTCATTCCATTTCAAAAGCCCAAAAACATCTCTCACTTACATTAATTACTCACACTATTAACAACACTTGGCATTATTCCTTTACTAACTATCCTATCTAGCTCTGGTAGAGAATGTAGCCTAGCTTGCTTGTCCTTACCCCCTGCTCACATTGAGCATTTGTAGTGCCTTTACCAGTAGTCACTAGCAGAAACACACTTACTCAGGGTTTATCAGGAAGAAACTGTCTAAAACAGTGTTTGAAAGCATTGGTCCACTCATTCTCTGCATAGCAGAGGAGCATGGAATTCAGCTGCCTTCATAGAAGTAGATACCTGTTGGATGTACCATACAACATGAGCACCAAGTATTCTGTGCATGTTAATGGATATTAAAAAAAAAAAAGAAAAAAAAAAAAGAAAAACTACCAAGTCACATGCCATGTCCGAGTTTTTCACTATTTAGATTAAGGTTAGCCACCTTGTTGATCTGTATAGTTGTTTTCCATGCTTCTGAAGCCTCAGAAGCATCAGTCCTGGCATAAGAAATCCTTAGACTTGTTTTCTTTGGATTTCCCTCTGCCAAGTGAGTAGTCATTGTAGTGTTACCTATGCATTTTCTAATATACTTTGAATTTCTCTCTGCCAGCTGTGTGACTGAGCTATAGCCTCCAGGGGTTGCCCTTACAGTCATACACTTCTGGCCATGGCCTCAGCCTTTGTTGGCTCTGACTAGACCAGATGTGGCATCTCCTTGTTGAATGATGATGACACCCAAAAGTTGCTTGGCACTATTTGGGTAAATGGTAAACCTAGCGCCTCAAGAATGAGTAGCATCAGGTGGTCACTAGTGATGAAAGAGTCCCAGGTAGGGTCCCAGAAGCCTAGTCTTTTTAGTGGAGTTTGAACTTAGAAAAATAAAGAGGTTGCTTAGCAATCTAAGCCATAAGCCTGCAAGGCGCTAGGATGCTGTGAGTTGGTAATGACTCAAGCAATGTAAACATTGGTGATGGTGTGCACATATGGCACCATAAAGATGAAAGTCAGCAAGTCAAGTTGGCAAGATAAAGTTGGCAAGACCTATCTTTTAATGACTCTGAGGACTTAGAGTGCACTAAAATGAGATCTGAACTGTGGAGCATAAGATTTAATGGGTGACTAAAACAAAATATCTACAGTATTTATAGGTGCTAAGTTGCTGTGTTTATTAAACTAAAAGTTGCTAATTAACCAATCAAGAAAAATTATGACAAGTGTAATGGAATGTGAAAGTCACTAGGCAACAGCGTCTATCAAGTCAGCAAGTGCTAACTCAACAATCTTGCAGTGAAAGGAGTCAAATGCACAGGGATTGTTGCTAAGGCCTAAAACCATCAAAGGGCCTGTTTCAAGTAAGTCACTAAGCGTTGGATAGGCAATAAGTGTTGCTAAACTGATCTGATGTTGGATCTTTGAGAAGCAATGGATTTTGATAGGCATTGCTAAAGGTCCTAGAGTTGGCTATCTTTGATCAGGGATCTGATAGGGGGTTGGGCTAGAGTCAAGTGAGCATCATGTGATCACCAAATCAGGTGGTTGCCAAAGTCCCATGGGTGCCAAGTCTCATGATTACCATGTGATTAGTAGATCATCATATGACTGCTAAGTCAGATAATTGCCAAGTCCCATGATCATGCACATCATGTCCTGAAGCCTGTGTTTGACTCCCACTTATTGCAAAACATAAGTCACTAAAAATAGCACCAGTGTGCTGAGCTCAGCCAGAGGCTTATCAATGGTGGAAGTGGAATTGTTGAGCCTTGTGAGCAGCCTTGGTACTTTGCAAGGTGTCACAAGTGGCTGATGCCTTAGAACTGCCTCTTCTCACTCTATTGCAAGCCTCCTCTTGTGGAAATTGTCCTTCTTCTCCTATTTTGGTTTCCTTTACAGAGTCCTTTGAGGTATGTTTTGATCTGTTTGCTCCTTTCTTCTAACCAATTTTGCAGTTCCATCCTAGAATTGTTCTTTTTATTTGCCAACTTTACATTCTCCCAACAATACCAAGCGGCTTCCACCTGTTCTACTGTATCCTATCAATTTCCACCTTAGTCAGGATTGGCTTCTTTGTCAATGGAAACAGTGTCATACTGCCCTAGAGAATGCTTTTGCAGGTATTGGGTGTGCCTGTGATCAGCTGGTTGTTACACATTGTGATCTACCTTTGGCTGTTCTGCAATAAGCAGCACAATGACTGGGACAAGCTTCTTTCCAAGGCAGAATTCCAGTACAACAACCACATTCATATGTCCACACAGGTCTTTCTATTCTTTGTCAACACTGGCTAGCACCTCAGATGGGCTTTGAACTATGTGCATGGTGGTCAGAGAATGAGTTGGTCAATGACTTCGTCAACCGCATGCAGAAGGCACAAAAGAAGGCAAAAGCCATGCTGACTAAGGCAAAGGATGACATAGCCTAGTACTACAATTGAGAACAAATTCTGGCTCCCCAATACAAGCCCAGAGATTGTATTTATCTAGATGCATCTGACATTGCAACTACTTGGCCCTCACAGAAGCTCTCACATCAATAGCTGGGACTGTACGTGGTTGAGCATCAGGTAAGACTCCTTGCTTATTAACTCTAATTGCCCATTGGCATGCATTGATTGCACCTGGTCTTCAACGTGGTCAAACTCTTGCCTGCCCCTAACGATCCTATCCCTGGCCAACAAACTCCTCTTCTGCCACCTCCAGTCCTTGCTGGCAATAGAGCAGAGTACAAAGTAGAAAAGATCTTAAGTAGCCACCCATTCTGACATAAACTACAGTACAAGGTCAAGTGAAAGAGCTATGGTATTGAGGACAACTCCTGGGCTGCCAAAAACATTCATGCACCTGCCCTTGTCAGAGACTTCCACTGCAACCACTTCAAAGTGTTCCAAGTCATCCACAGCTTTTACCCTATCTCCTCAACCAACCACACCATTCACAATCTGTTCTACTCAATGCATTGAGATGCCACACTCTAAAGGGAGGTGATGTCAGGGGACTTCCTTTTTTGGAACCTCAAAGTTCTCTGACAATCTCCAAAAATCTCCAAAACACTCCTGCGCCCTCCAGGAAGTACTGCATAGTTGTTTTCACACCTCTGCCACCCATGCTGATGTGCTGCGCCATGGCAGAAGAATTCTTAGACTTGTTTTCTTCAGATTTTCCTTTGCCAGGTGATTAGTTATCTTTTCTATTGTACTGTACTGTTCTAATAAACTTTGGATTTCCCTCTGCTAGTTGTGTGACTTAGCCACAACCTCTGGAGGTTGCTCTTACACTTTCAGAGCCAGAAGTGCAAGTGACAAGCAGGAGTTGAGCAAGTGTAGAGGCAGGCAAGGGTCAGGCAAGAGACAAGCAAGGCTTAACAGAGAGTCAGACATTACTAGAGAAGCTCATGGTTGGTTCAATGAATAGGCCAGGAGAACATTGCTATTGTTCAGCCTGGGAATATTCTATCCCACAGGCTGCCTATACATACAGTCAACTCTGTCATAATCCATAGATGCTGGTGGAAGTTCAAACCTATGGGTTATCATAGAGTATGGGATACAAGAGAGATGTTATAGGATCATGTATATGCCTTCTAGTATGTATATTTATCACTATTCTGAGTATAACTACTAGAATCTACATGTTATTGTTGAGTCAGGGAAGATAATCTGTAATAGCAGTTGGACAAAGTGATTTCAACTTGTCAAGATGTGTCTGGCAGCTGAATTTAGCTAGAATAACCTCCAAATCATGTGCAAAGAGTTCATTTGTATCTGCCACATACGCTTGAAGTGTTAAAGCAGCTTTAAAAGCTTTGCAGTGGATGTCAGGGGACAGGTCCTTGGACCGTCCACCCTAGCCTTGCTTAGTCTGTGTTGATGTTGGCACCCACATCTAGCCACCATCCGGACTGCTCTGGCCCTATCCTGCTCCATCCTTGTCTTGGCATTGATACCTGGCAGGTCAGCTAGTCTTCGGACCCACTCTACTTGCTGGCAGGCCTTTATGCCATTGGCTGGCTTATTCATGCTGACTGTTGCTTACTCATTAGTGCTTAGTACATACTGGCCCTATTGGTCAATACACCGTAGTCATAGCGTATCTGATGTAGTATATAAGTAGGACTGGTGAATGGAACATCCCCAGTCCTAGCAATAGCATTGCTTCTGGGTCTACACATTAGCATTACTGTGAGCTCCTCAGTGACGACCTTGCCTTCTGCTCTCGCTCTCCTGCTCCACCCCTTGTCAGTAGCCTGCCTTCTTGCCTACCAGTTGCTTGTCACTGTGCTTGCTCGACACTTGCCCCACTTGGTGGTAGGCTTGAGTGGTTGATGCGTCTGCCTGGCTTTCCATGATAGAGCATCTCCTTACAATGGGCATGCTTTAGCTTGAATTTAGTAGATAAGCCATTGAGATTCTCTACATTTCTGCCATTCATTTCCCAAGCCTGTTAACTCTTGACATGCTCTATAACTGCCTGGAAAATATCAGCTTTGCTGCTGCCATTGTGCATTACATTTTCATCAATTGGATTGAGTAATTCATGAAGAGTCATTTGATTAGATGGTTGAAGAACATCAAGTTCCTCAAGATGATACAATGAATCTGTAACCTCCCTTTCAGCTGCAGCAATGGCTGCATTGACAGGATCACAGTTTAGCAGAGAAGCAATTGAAACAGTAGATGGAGTGGATGTTGTGGTGGAATTGGAATTGAAAAGAGACTCAGAGAGAATCCCAGATTTGTGCCGACAATTGTGGATTGTTGTGGCCTCAATCTCATTTCAGGCAATGTTAGCCATGCGCATGGCTTCAAGAATGTTGATTCTGTAAATATCAGCAGGAGAGACATCACTATCATAGCAATCAATGGTACGGTTCATGAAGCAAGCACAATAATGAGCTTTGAAGCATTTAATGATGCCAGCATCAGCAGATTGAATGTGCACAGTCAGATTTGGACTGAAGTTCTCAATGCAAATGTTGGTAAGGTCATCAGGTGAGATATGAGCACTAAAGTTATTCTGGAGCAGCAAAATCTTTTGGCCATTACAACGCAGTCTTGCATCTCAGTCATGGATCCACTCCTGGTAAAGAATGGTTGTCATCCAAGCTTTTGCATTGTTCCAATAATAGAATCCTAGCTGGGCACCTGTCTTCCAATTGAAGGCACAAGGTACATTTTCTTTTGTTCCCCACAACTCTTTTGATACCTTCTCCAAGCTTCTTAAGCTTTTCTACCAGTGTCATTTGCTGTGAATTCAGGTGCTCAAGTCCATGCTCATAGTTAGAAGCTTTTTTCAGAAGTTCAAGGATTTTTTCTTTGTCAACCAAGTTGGCATCATTATCCAACCAGTGCTTATCTGCCTCAGATATAGCCTTCCTTGCATTGATGCATTGCATGGGAGCATCCTTCCACACTTGGATTTGTTTCTGAAGGCTAGCAAGACCAGCCTTGAGTGTCTCAAGAAGTTTCACTAGAGAGAAGTTTGCAGTAATCAGTCTATTCTGAACATGTTTTATTGTATGAGCAGACAAAAATCATATAAAATTAGACAAGGATATCTATTTATGGGTTATGAGACCCTCCAAGAGCTATGGTTTATGGAATATTGTGGAGATTCTGAAATCACTGCAGACAAGCTCAGTGGGAGCCCAAATCTATGAGTTATAGCCAATTATGGGTTTTGACAGAGATGGGTTATGACAGAGTCAACTGTACTATATTGGTGGCTGTGCTATTACTAATACTGTTTACTAATCAGGCCCTGGTATGTAAAGGAGTATAACCAACACTGAGTAAAGTCCATGCATGTGACTCATCAAAGCTGACTACTATGAGACAGAAGAAGAAAGGATGGGCCAAGCTGCTGGTTGGATCTACTAGGAATAGGCATATTGTTGGACTAAGCTTGGAGTAAAGTTCCCCTGACATCAGCTACTCCTCTAGGTTCATTGTCTCAATGAACAGTCTTACTTTCCCTAGGCAAGAGCATTGAACAGTGTTAGTACCATGCAGTGCTATAGAAATGCCTCAAGCATAATGCCTGTAGGCATAATCAATGACCATAGGGAACAACAGAGCTGGAGTCAGAGTAGAGAGGGCCATAGACAAGCTAGTTGGCAGTGAAGGTGCTACTAAGACTGGTATAGAAAACAGATCATCCCAATCAGCAGGTTCTTTGAAATCCATGGTAGAGTCATGCATAGAGGCCATAGGAGGAGGAAGCAATGCAGACTGAGTAAAAGGTTTTGGAGTGGATGAGGTGGGTTCTGTAGAAGGAGTCAGTGCAGCAACTACCAGCACAGCATTGCCAGATTGCTGCTTCCATGATACATGCACATGTTCCTTAGCAATGCGTTTTCCAAAGATAACAAGGGCTTCACCAATCTGCTGGTTGGTGCCCCAAATAGTGACAAAACATTGGCCTTCACTACTAGCTGAACCAACCAAGAAGGCGGCCAACCAGAAGCCAGACAGATCATGGGCTTGGTTAAAGCCATGCCTCTGATGCTCAACAATGTGCACAACAAGAAAGTCAAAAAGCTTAAGAGCACATGTGTAATGAGAGACTTTATCATCTGTAGAGGAGAAATCCCAAGCAAGGAGGATGATTAGGGGAGTATTAGAAGTAGAGCATGCTACTTGTCAAAGAATATAAGAGGAGGGTGTGGTAGGAGTTTGAAAGGACTTAGAGGGTTTAAAGCTGCCAAGAAGAGCAGAACAATGAGCAACTGGAGTGCTACTACACTTAGGAGCAGTTCAGGCAGCAGTGGCAATGACATGTCCACTTTCCAGGGTGGCTAGTCTGCATTCAAGAGCAGCAAGTGTCAACTGCATCTGCTGCATTAGAGAAAGAAAACCAGTTGGCAGTCCAGTTAAGCATTGTAGCAGGGCTTGTTCCAGGAACAGGAAGTGTACTAGAGGCCAGGTGGAAAGAGCAAGCAGAGGAGGCTGCTGTAGGAGTATGAGTTGTGGGAATAAAAGGAGACCAAGAATTAGAAGACATGATAGGAAATAGATTGGATACTGTGGACTTAGAGGCCAGACAGTGTAGGAGGCTAAACAACCTGTAAGGAGAACACTTAATGTCTGCAAAACTCCTTCCACAGAGCCAGCTGTGCAAGTAACAAGCAGGAATCAAGCAAGTGTAGAGGCAGACAAGAGTCAAGCAAGAAACAAGCAAGGCTTAAGACATGCTAAAGAAGCTTGCAGTTGGTTCAATGAATAAGCCAGGAGAACACTGCTATTGTTCAGCCTGGGAATATTCTATCCCACAGGCTGCCTATATATACTACATTGGTGGCTGTGCTATTACTAATACTATTTACTAATCAGGCCCTGGTACAGTGTAGAACAGATAAACCCGACCTATCCCTGAAGACCTCAATTTTGAGTGTATCAGGCCAATTTTTCAACTTTCAGAAGAAAACTGGGTCCAATTAGCATAAAAATGCAATCTCCAAAATTTCCCCATATTATGTAAAAAATCTACTTTTCAAGTTTGAAAAAAAAAGTGTAGTCTATACAAAGCCCACAAGCAAAACCATGCCCAAGTTAAAACACCATGCTCAGGAAGCTAAAGCTCAGAGATTTGGAGAAAAACACTTTACTTCAGGCTGTACTGATGATTCTCCTCTTGCTAAACTTCCTTTCTTTGAACTTAGAAAATATATCGGACTTTGACTCGGACTCGGACTTGGACTTTTCAAAGTTCAATCCATGCATTTGTTCCTTATGATATAAATATGATAATTCAGTCATGTTCTAAAAAATCTGATCTTGAAAAGGTTGACAACACAAGAACAGTGGAGTGAAGTCATTGTGCTTTGATTTCATTCAAAAAAAGTCTGATTTTCTGGGCAGAAAAGGACTCAATGCAAAACAAGCAGAGTATGCAGTCAGAAAGTACCATTCACATCATTATATTAGCACTGGAATTATGATAGACATGGCAATGTTGCAGAATCCTGCATAATTGTACAACAATTTGGTAGCACAATGTTGATAAGATTGATTAGTCATAGATAAAATATTCCTAATAGGGTATCTCAGGGTTCTAAATCTACTTTTAGCATTGAAAAAAAATTCAAACTTAAGATATTGAAATTCTGTTCGCTTGACAGCCCCATTTGTAAGGGCAACCTCTAGAGGCTATGGCTCAGTCACACAGCTGGCAGAGGGAAATCCAAAGTATATATAGGTAATACAACCATAACTACTCACCTGGCAGAAGGAAATCCAAAGAGAACAAGTCTAGGGATTCTCTATGCCAGGAGTGACGCTTCCAAGGCTCCAGAAGCATGGAAAGTAACTGTATAGCATGACAAAAGCCACAATAAAATTTATAATCTAAAAAAGGAAAATCTCTAAAAATAATCAAAAACTCGGAAATTGCCATTGCCAGAGGTCATGCACATGTCTCATGTGACTGGCTTAGTAATTTGGAGGCTAGCCTCAAGATGACTAAGCCTCTGGAAGCATTGGCTACACTTGTTTAAATGATAACTAAAGAACCAGAGCACCTCAAGGGCTGAGAATAGTACTAATAAATAGTGTTGAAAGAATAGAAGCAGTAAAGTAAAGAGTGACAGCAGAAATAAGGAAATAAATAGAGGAAAAATAAAAGAATAAGGAGTGAAAGAAGGGAGAAATGAGGAGTCCCCTGACACCATTGAATCTGAGCATATTCTGAGATTTTCAAGAAAAAAGCTATCATTTTGAAGGAAGAGATAGCATCCCAAATTTTGAGGTTCTGACATGCCTATTTTAAGCATTCCACACATGTAAAGGAGTATGACTAACAATAATCAATGCTGAGTAAGGTCCATGCATATGACTCATCAAGGCTGACTACTATGAGACAGAAGGGGAAAGATTGGGCCGAGTGGCTAGTTGGATCTGCTAGGAATAGGCATCTCATCAGACTAAGCTCAGAGTAGAGTTGGACATGGTCCAAAGACTGGTCCTTTGACAGTACTGGAATTGTACAAAGGAAATCCTCTGCTAAGAAAGAGCCATCTACAGGAGGTAACCAACAGAAGAGGGACTTGGTCTAGGAGGGTGCTGAATGCCTTGAGCAGATGGGACCAGAGGGGGCTGGGAAAGGACTGGCATGACCATCTGACTTGCCTGCAAGGAACAAAGAATGTGGTGAGGAGTAAAAGAAATACATGGAATTTGGATTGTAGGTGGCTCTTGTACTAAAGGTTGCCTGAAAGGCAGGCTAGGAGCAGTAGGAGTTTGGTGAGAAGGGGCAGGAGGACAAGAACCAGAAGCTGGAGGTTGCAAAGCTGAGGGTTGCAAACCAGAAGTGAAAATACAGGATGGATTAAGTGTCCTGAGTGCAACGCCCAAGGGCCTCAATTCAGTATCCAAGCCCAAGTGTATGTGCTCAGAATTGTCCACGACAGGCACAGTCCCTTCTGATCTGGGAACTGTCTGTTCAAAGAGCTCTGCCAAAGGTGACCTAGGCTATGAATTGTCATCAGAGGATTGCCATCTATTCAAATCAGTATCTGAGGAATCATCCTCAAAATCCACCACTTCTGAGTCCTCAAACACATCCTCCACCAGAGGCCGCAAAGAGGAAATCTTTCCCTTGGCGGATTTAGGTTGTGTATTTCTCAAAAGTGGGTCGCAATGAGTGATGGGCCGTTTGAGCCAGGAACCAGCAGATCCAGACAATGTGTCTCCAAAAGTGGCAGAGGCGGGCATCAAGAAAAGGAACAAGAGGGAGATAGAGAATGGCTAAGGAATCGCAAGAAAACACGTAGTCAACTACGCAAAAAGAATATTACAGATGAGCGTAGCAGTCCAAAGGTTCAAGCCTTTGTGACTGTGACACTAGTCGCAAAACATGTCCCACGTTCAGTGCGTTTTCTCCTTCCGCGGACTTACACATGGGACAAGGGTTCTCTTATGTGCCATGAGCCATTGTTTCTCGGTTTTATTGTCAGATCAATGTCACTAAACAACTATGGTACTCTCAAGGATGCTTCAGAAATATTTTGCATGCGAATGTTCCAGACATTAAGTCTTTTTTTTTTAAAAAAAAAATCAATTTACGTGCTTGGTACACAGTACCACTATACACGGTACGTCGGAGACTAGAATAGGTTAATGCTACGAGAGCCACGCAATTCAGCGCCCCCTTGCATACGCGGAGAATGAGCGTGCCGGCGGTCCTAGGCCGTTTTAGAGCGTGCTCCCCTATTAAGTCCTACAGACCTGGTGGCGGTTACGTGAGTCGGCGACGACGAATGCCGCCCGCGTGTGCGAGCGGCTGAGGTCGAGCAGCGCAGTCGCATGCCGGAGCCACTGAGGAGTGAGTAAGGATGGGGTGTGGAGGGGGAAGACTGGTGCCGAAAATAAAATGAAAGTAAGGTAGTGTTAGAGTGAGGTTGTCCCAATTGAGGGGTTCTTGAGGCGGTGGTTACAGGCTAAGTGGTGGGCGGGAGTTTCTGGAAGCGTTTGGTGGCGTGGATGTAGCTGAAGAGGGGGCTTAGAGCCTCAGGGCTGGACAGAATGAAGGAGAGGGACTCAGCTTTACGCCGTAGTTTCCGTTGCAGGTGTCTATGGCGTTCGAAGCGGTAGTAATTAAGTCTTTTACTCTTTTTGTTCAGTCTCCTTCCTTTCTATCCTGAAAGTATTTTTTGTTTGAATCAATGTCATATTCATCATCAAAGATACTCTTTGTCACCCGTCACCCGTCTTTCGGCCGTCATTCTATCCATACCATACCGTCACAACATTTTGAACCCCATTATACGGGTCCTTTCAAACTTTACTCGTCTTGACTCCGTCATTAGCCGTCATTCTTACGGCCGTAGCCATAATACGGTACAGTGCGGAACCCTACTGATCCATTCAAGAACACTTCGTCCACGATCACTTGATTTTAGATTAACTCACGGGTGGCGCAAGATCAATGATCCCAACACAAAACTACAAACAGGTACATGACAGAAAGATATCAGATATCTAGATACATATCCGACTATAGTGTCCAAATCAGCTCCATCAAAAAGTATCCACATGTCAAATCATTCCTTGTTCATGACTAAGGTTACGATCTTCGCGTGGGTGTCGACATCGATAAACATCGCCACCGCCAGCCTGCGTTTATCCCGGTGCGCTCTTAGATACAGCAGCACGGGATGGGTATGATATAACAAACCGAGCCGTCCTAGAGACACCCATCAGGACCTTGCCAAACACGAACCCCACATCCGGGGTAAGCAGAGCATGAGGCACTCACAGGACATGGGATACACCCTCCCCTCAGCCTCCTCGCCTCTCCCTTCGTCCCTGACGGCCCGTCAATCGACATACGCTCGCCGGCTTTGGGCTGTTCCGCAACCACTTCGTCGCTGGCGCTAGCGCGGGCTGCGGGTGGGTATGCGGGTGTAGAGCTCTGCGTGTGAGGACCCATGGATATGCTCTGCGTACTGTGCTGCTATGTATGCTGTGTGTGCGTGGGTGAGGATGAGAGTCGTGTGAGTGTGTATTTTATGGATTGACTGCTTTGTGTTGAAGTGAGAAGAGGATATCATATATGGCGGAGTTTTGTAAGTACATAAGGAGGCTCTCGGCAGAATCGCGCAGTCGACACGTGAGTGTGCTCATGATGTCATGCCGATTAGCGAGATCGACGGCATTTCACTTGCTTCCGTGATTATCGCAGCACGAGCGCTGCAAAAGTCGACACTAAATGATGACTGGGAAGAGATGGAATGACAGAAGGTAATCGAATCAAAAGGAGGACTGAGAAAATAAAACGAAAAGAGTCGAACTTCTAAGTAAAGCGTTGAGGAAAAATCCGAAGAATTCTTGATAAGGATATCTCCACCAATATTCCAACTTCATAAGCTATTCAAGAAAAGGAACACAACAAACTTACGACATCATCATCTAAAGCCCCAGGTATAACCTGACAGATCTGAACTTTGTCGGAAGACCTAAAGCCAAGGGTGATGAGACAGAAACGAGTTATTTCCTGAGGCCGGCTGTCTCAATTATGGCCTGTCCACTTGCTTCCTTGGGATGAGTAGAAGCGGTGAATCCTCAATTCTTGCCTGGAGTTGCATGGGTATTAGTTATACGTCACCTCGTTCTGACGGAGACCTATATTTGCATCTATCTCAAAGACAGTTTTCACAGCAATTGGATTTCTTGATCGACGTACAATATTCAGGGCGAAACTCCACACGTGGAAGTTTGATCATAGGATGATCTTGCTAGTCTTGAATGGAGTGGATATTTATTCTATCGATGTGGATGATACTAGAATTGATAGATTGAAAATAAAGAGCGGCAGAGGATCGTACTTAATGGATCGTTGTTGATATGTCGCACACACGTTATAAGAAATCTTTGTTGTCTATCGATTGTCACGGAAAGAACAGCGGGCTATCAGTTTTTATATGTGTTGTCTAGTCCACAAATGAACACGCGTATTATCGAAGTATGATAAAGCAAGCCCCGAGTCAAAACAAGCAAACTTTGCCAACACGAGTCCACGAACACTTAATCTCAATTATTGAGTGGCGCAATCGTCAACGATCCTCACACGAAACTACGAACAGATCGAGAAACTCCATCAAAGAAGTCCCCACATGTTAAATCATTTCCTTCAGCCTTCTCAGGCTTTGTCGGAGCTGCTCGGCAACAACTTGGCGCCAGCGCGAGCTGTGAGTATGCGGTGTGGAGCTCTGCGTGTTAGAAATCATGGATATGCGCTGTGTGTTGCGTACCCTTGCTGTTTGTGTGGTGTGTGTGAGGGAGTGAAGACTGGAGTCATGTGAGTGTATATGGATATATTTATTTATTAGTGGTTTTTCGTTGGAGGGAACCAGTTCGTTACTTTTTCTGGACACGACTGAGGTATGCACTAATTAATCATTTATTAGATTACCATAGTCATTTTTACTTGCAACCTGGTACGCTACGGCACTCGCGAGGCAAACACTTCTTCTCACATTATTATTTATGGCCGAGTTGCGGGCTCTTGGCAGAACAGTCCATGTGGGTGTGCTCGTTACGTCATGCGTCATGCCGAGTTGCCCGATCTGCGGCATTTCACTTACTTCCGTGATTATCGAATTCACAGCACGAGCGGAAATGATGACTAAGATGACATGACGGAAGATTAAGCCAAGCGATGCAAAATGCGTTCGTTTCTCAGCGCTTGGAGCAAGGGAAGAATAAAAGAAAACTAAATTGCAATTGACGACAAAGAGGATGAAGATAAAGAGAAGAATCATGAGATCAAGAACACGGACAAGCACAGAGAGATGTCGAGAGTAAGAGGTGGGCAAGGAGAATGAAGGATGGTCAGATGAAGGCAGGAGGACGACGCAGCATAAACAAATGATGGGTATTAAATGTAGTCATACTAGTCAAAACGAGGCAGGCGATATGTGTGAACGTGAACAACAAGAAAAGGGAAAATGAGATTAAGGGTGGGAAGTAACGGGGTCCGGCCTAAACAGATTTCCTTCATTCATACGAAGCGAGCACCCACCGTCCTCTCTGCTCATGCCATTCTTCCTCGATCCACACACATCTCCTCTTCTTCTTCTCCCCTGCACCACTCAACGCTAACGAAGGCTTCCTGCCCGACGGTTCATCTAAATCCGGCGTTTAGAGAACCAAGCAACCGCCCTTGCTCGAACGGCCCTTCTTTGACCGCGAGAGGAGCGCCGCACGTGTGGCGTACTGGAAGACCTCACGTACGCCCTCGCCTGATTTGGCTGAGCACTCGAGGTAGTGCTTCGCTCCGATCTTCTGGCTGACAGCCATACCCTGCAAAAGAAAGATTACCCCAGGAGTTGTAGATGAAAGGAAGACGACAAACCTCTTCTGGAGTAACAGGCCGCTGGCTCGTTTTCCTGAGCTCCTCGATCACACGAGGATCGCGCCTGAGGTCCTTTTTGCATCCAACGAGGATGATCGGCAGGCCGGCGCAAAAATGCATCACCTCGGATATCCACTGTTCGAAAGAAGACGTCAGTATCCATGATCATAGATAAAACGATACAAAATGGTCTGACCTTCTCCTGGACGTTGTCGAGGGAATCAGGGGAGTCGACGGCGAAACAGATGAGGATAACGTGCGAGTCGGGGTAGGAGAGCGGGCGGAGGCGGTCGTAGTCTTCCTGGCCTGCTGTATCCCATAGCGCCAGCTCGACGTGCTTGCCATCTACCTCGACGTCGGCGACGTAGTTCTCAAACACGGTGGGGACGTAGACCTGGAAAAAGGGGGTAAGTTAACCTGGTTCGACGATTATGAATGTGGATTATGGATGTGGGTTAGAAGGCTGATTTGTAGCAATGGATATAATCCGACGAATAAGGGGAAATGCAGGAAAGAACAAATATTAAAGGCACAAAGACTCTTACTTCAGGGAAAGTTCCTTTCGAGAATACGATCAACAAGCATGTCTAAAGCCAAACCGGAAGACTGTCAGCACATCGAGTGGCACAAGCCAGCATCGGCTCGGCTCCGGGGAGAGCCAAGTACAACACACCTTTCCACAAGCACCGTCTCCAACGATAACGAGCTTCCTTCTGATCTCAGCCATTCTATCGAAATGTCAACGTGTGTGAGTCGTATATGAAAAGGTCGTAGAGGGTACAAGTAGAGCAGAGGGAGCTAAGGCGCTAGGCACTGAGCTGGGCAACGGGGGTCACTGCTGTCAACAACACAACGCTGTGATCACACCATTCCCGGTTTTAAAGCGCCGGTTCAATTGCCCGGCTGCTTATGTAACCCTGTCTGTGCGTGGGAGCAGTGCGCGAACTGCACCGCTCTGCACTGCTTTATGCGCCCAGGGACAAGTCGTACGACGGGAGATGCTGATCATCTTGATGTTTACTCCTGCGCTCGACAGATGCAGAGGTTGAAGAGTGCTCAATAATAACGCGAAGCCATGTTGTGCACTGATCATGTCGCAACTCGTCGCAGATCTCCGTGCAACATACTTCTCAATTCCGCAGCTTCTTTGCTTCTTGAAGGATGGCCCAATATTATCACAAGCTCCATACGAACTACGGGAGATTGCAACCGCTACCCGTGCACGCAGCCCAACTGGATCATGAGAGTGACCATCTCAAGTGCTTCTGATTCATCCCATGGTTATGGGCATCTGTTTATAATCTTGGCTCCTTACGATTCATTCACAACGTCTATGTCGAGCAACTACCGAGAATTTCATTGTTTCAATGCCTTTCCACCTTGCGGCACCGAACAACTTCACGGCTTACGAGCTACTTGGCCCACAATGCTCCTCATCTCGTTTCGAGATCTTGTCGCTTTGGAATACTTACGGTGTTCGTTTTACCATGCTCTGCGTCCGAGATATTAAGATTATATGTCGCTTTTGCTCTCTAATCAATGATTGACCGGAAGCGATTCCTCGTCACGACGTTAGAATCGATCTGCCGCCTCATTTAACTTCAGGTTTATAGTTGGGGTCTGACAAAATGTCACACTTGATTTATTTACTAGAGCATGCTTTTTTTCCGCTTTTGCTCTGGTCTTACACCATCAGAGAAGTTCATGACCAGCTTGAGGGCTCACGCGAACGTTGCGTTGCGTTGAAAAAATTGACACCGGATCGAAAGGCTCCGAGAAATAAAAATAATTAACACTCCTGGCCGTCCCACAGAGTCAATAAATATCGATTTCAGTGGAACTCGCTCTATCCTCTTCCCCGTGTACAAGATATCCTTTGTATCCTACAAAGTGCTTGAGCAGCCTCAACCGTTTACTTTTCCAGTCCAGAAAAACCAAACACTTGGACAAACTATATCGTAATCCGGCCTGTATCTGTCTAGCTATCTATCATTTGATCAAGTTCTCAACGTCCATCGACGGCAATCTGTTTCACGCCCATCACATCATGGGTGTCTACGTCGTGTTCCGATCCCCACAATATCTTTGGTCCAGAATTGCTGCATCCTTGCTCCGGACATCGAGGCAACAACATCTCATGAATATATAGAACATATCGGATGTTTCAATACTGCACATGTCTTTTGAGAGACAATCTTGGAGACCATAGACCTCACGAGATTGCAGGCAGCTTTCCAGGTTCTCGGCCTCGATGTTGTGCGGCCGCACGGAGGAGATCGCTCGAATTGCTGACAGAGTACCCCATGGGATAGAAGTACTAAGTGTACTAGCCAATTGACAGAAATGATCGTGAAGAACGAGTGTGCCCATCACTCACATATTCTTATTCTCGATGAATGGCACACGGCATCTTAGGTTCAACGTGTCCACACTTCTGCGGCGGTCTTTTGCTATTCACCCGATAAGTCCTATCGTTATGATCTCGGTGATTTCGCTTCCTATTTACAATTCACGACACCATTACAGCCATTTTTTTGTCCTCTGGGCGCCTCCACCGTGTGGGACCTCCTCAAATCCCTTCTGTAATAGAAGGTCCCAGGTGACAGAGAAGAAATATCCTAGTACAAGCTACTCGTTGCTTTGATCGCTTTGGCACTGTAAGTAAAAGCTCCTCTGTCTCGTGTAATCAATGGGTACATAACGAAAGGCGATATGACCCTGTCACCTGGCCTGACAACGTTGGCATGAACAGGGATGTATTCCTCTTCCTCGCACAAATAGCATCATTACTGGTTTTATGATAACAATCATTACCACTTCAAGTAAAGTAGGTACGATAGGAAGGTTCGAAGCGGATAAAGATGATCCAAAGCGAAGGCCGAAGCACTGGCAAATTCCGAGAAACTCTAAATGTTGGCCTGACTTGAACGAAGGCTCCCCACAAGGATTCAGTCCACATTGGAAATACATCACTCAAAAGAACCAATTCCAGTTAATTCTCATCCTCGACGAGATGGTAGTCCTCCAAGTACATACCTGTTGTCGTGGAAAGCGTTCAAGTCGCGTTCAAGGTCCCATATCTTAGATCCACTTTCGTTGAGCGTCTAATTCATGCGGTGGCGCAGATCTTTCACATGATAACGCTTCTACCTCAATCCTGTCCGGAAGTGTCCGCTTTTTTTTTCGTCTCTGCTCCACACCACATCTACATAAATACGTACCCCATGCACAACTCTCTACCTGCTTCCCACCTTGGTGCTTGACCGAAAAACGTACTCCTTGGTGAGAAAAGCATTTTGCTTCATGTTTTACCTTCGCCTAAAGGTTGTACAGACTTGCGATACGATACCATGTCGGAATTTGTTCTTTGTGATGATATACTTTCTGTGCTGAAAGCTGGAGTGGCACTTAGCATGTCCACCATACTTGCCTTTGATTGCGAAGGGAAGGATCTTGGTCAAGTAGGGGGAAAGCTATCCTTCATTACTCTCCGCTCTATCAGCCCACGTGCATCATCTCCCGAGGCCTATCTTGTTGATGCGGTGAAGCTTAGCCAAGAAAGCTTGCGTCCTATCTTCGACCTACTCGAAAACGAGCGGATCCTAAAAGTCGTATTTGATGGTCGTATGGATTCTAGCTGCTTGCTTCATGATCATGGAGTACGCCTTCAAAACGTCGTGGACTTGCAACTGGCAGACGTCAAGTCCAGAGGCCACGAGAGTTTGCAACGTCGTGCAGTCTACTTTCCAAGATTCATCAGTCGCTGGGATGTTCAGAAAAACCCCAGTCGCTACGAAAAGATCTTTAGATTATCCGGTTTAGAGAAATGCGCCAAAGATCACGCACTGATACCAAAGGTATTTTCACAGCGTTGTGAGTATCTCCTAATATCCTTTTTCAGTCGCGGTCTAACCTTGACTACTACTTGTTACTAGTTGATCATAGCTTGTGGCTGGAACGCCCTGTGAAAGAAGCTAACCTCAAGTATGCTGCTCGCGATGTCAAGCTCATAAGCATGATTCTCGACAAGTTCATTTCAGCAGGATACATCTATCCAAATATCATGGAGGACAGCTTACGCTACGTTATGATTTGGAGCGATGCGCAACCCAGAGCCGGAGATTCCGCTCGTAGCAATCCTTTCCTTCCTTTAAACATCATTGACTACAGTCCTGAAGCTAGAGAGACTCGTAGATGCTCAAGTTGCAGTCGTTTATTACCCGAGCCTTGCTTTTCCAAAGATGGGTGGGACGATCCCCGGTACCGTCGATGCCATGTTTGTTGTGTGGTAATGAACAATATTCCGATGTAAAGGGGCAGAATCATACTTGAGCCCCTATGCATCACTCTTTTAAACTTACATAGCTTGTACTTACGTGCTGTGAATTCTTGTATCTTGTGTTGATCCGTGATCATTTTGCTACTTTTTCCAGGTTGCGGTCGTTTATGACGTGAGCCTTGCTTTTCCGTGGAATGATCCCGGGACCGGGATCGAGCATCATGTTGCTAAGTCACGCCGTCACGTTTTTCATCTCTGGACTACTTTCATCACGGTTTGGTTGCAAGCTACCCTGGAAATTAGGACTTCCGATTGCTAAGGCCACAAAGTGTTACTGCTCGGACGTCTGTTCCAGATTCCAAATTCCAGTCAACGTAATCTCAGCAAACATGTCGGCTGTGTTGAATATTCCTTCTGCGCAAGCGCACCTCCGTCTGGCAGTCACTTTAAAGCTTTAATAAGAAATGGGCTACATACAATTCTCTTTTGCCTCTACCATTCTCAGGATCGTGCAAGACAAAATGTAGGATTCCAGCGAAGTTGCCTCACGTCGCTTCTTTATACATGCGCTCATCGGACAAGGGTCCTCCTCCCCTTGAATCATATAATGTTAGGCAACACGGTCCCACCCTGTATCATCAGATATCAGATTTTACTAAAGCACGGATTGGCTATAACTGTTACCAAAGATCTTGGCGACAACCTTCTATCATGCCTTCATCTACACATCAGAGTTGACTGAAATGGACAGAGTCCGATAAAAAGGTGAATAAAAGGGAGAAGCTCATGCATAGAACCCCCCACTTATGCTTCGATAGTGTCCCTTGTATTCCATAGATCTCAAGCCACTTGTGGGTGACTCCTACACATATCTGTGGTTCCACATGGTGTGGCAATGGAGAAGGTATGCGCGACAGAACAATGTCAGATTGTATGCGAAGAAGTTGTCTGACACGGGAATCAAACTTTCAAGTTGTCGATATGGAGCTGCTTTTGTCCTTTTTACGACCCCTAAGTATATAGTCGCAGATGACAATCGGGACCGAGCATCGTGGTGCCAAGTCACGCCGTCACGTTCTTCTCGACTACTTTCATCACGGCCCTTTGGTTGCCAGCTATCCTGGAGATTAGGACTTCCATTTGCCAAGGCCACAAAGTGCTACTGTTCGAACGTCTGTTCCAAATTCCAGAGACCGAGGACAATATGATGCCAAAGTAATCTCAGCTAACGTATCGGCTGTGTTGAATATCCCTTCTGTGCAAGCGCATCTCCGTCTGACAGTCACTTTAGAGCTTTGATGAGGAATGGGCTACATATAATTCTCTTTCGCCTCCAGATGGATGTAGCATTCTCAGGATCGTGCAAGACAAAATGTGGTCCAAAGCGAAGTTGCCTCGTGTAGCCCCTTTATGCATCGCTCAGCAGGCAAGGGTCCTCCATATAATGTTTGGCAATACGGTTCCACCCTGGATCATCGGATACCAGATTTTACTAATGCAAGGATTGACCATAGCTGTTACAAATGATCTTGGTGACACCTTCTATCCTGCCATCGTCCACCTCTTCTATACATAAGAGTTGCCTGAAATGGACAGAGTCCGATAAAAAGTAGAAGAAAAGGGAGAAGCTCGTGCATAGTGCCCCCCACTTATGCTTCGATGGTGTCCCTTGTATTCCATGGATCTCAAGCCACTTGTGCGTGACTCCTACACATATCTGTGGTTCACATGGTGTGGCAATGGAGAAGGTATGCATGTCATGT
>QLOM01000491.1:0-39347 GCA_003313785.1 Termitomyces sp. MG148
TCCAGGATTCAAATGCTATGCTTCAGGGCAGACACAGGCGTTTAAGAGATTTCTAGGGCAGACTACAAGATATCTAACAAATGGAGGAGTTTTGGAGGATTTCAGAGGTGCTATGATTGGCAAAGAGTGATTTGGAATAAAATATGGGCTCTGCAGGAGTTGAGCCAAGTGTATGAGGCAAGACGTTGGAAGATTAAGTTGGGATGGGAAAGATATGAGCAAAACAAATTGGAACACAATACAAAAGGCTTACAATGAGGCCAGGCCTGGAAAAGAGTCAAAGAATAGAAACAAGAGAGTGGAACACAAGTCAGGGAACAAAACCAGGGAAAGATTAAGACAAGGAGGAAAAAATGAGTACAAAGTGAGAGTGACAAAATGAGTACAAAGCACAAAGACAAAATGAGAATTCAAATAGATACAATATGAGTTGAGGATTAGGAGAACACAAACAGATAGATTCAAATATGAGACTGTGGACAAGCTGTTACTGGAGTGTGTGCAATATCAAGACTACTGACTAAGTCCCTAGTTTTCTACTTAAGTATGGCTACAGGCATGTTCTGGATTAAACCCTCAATCTCCAGGTCTGAGCACAGCTTTAGGACTCTATACTAGCTGGTGGGTGTCAGTTCCAATCAATAGAGTGGTGGATGCTGGTACTGATCAGGTGGCAGCAGTGTCAGGGGCTTCTAGGGGCAGGTGGTGCATGAGTGATGTATAAGTAGTGGGCTTGATTGCTAGGTGATGCAAAGTGATAGCTGTGGATTTGTGTGATTGCCAAAGGAGGCTGGCAATATTCAGAGGTGTTGCAGGACTTCTCAGGGCTGGTTAGTGATCTTTGGGCTGATGGGGTTGGTAGCTGGCATGATTGATGGTGGCATCACTGATGGCCATAGATAAGGTCATTGCAGTATTTGGTCCGGGGTTTGTGGTTAGGAGGTTTGTCCTCCAGGGTTCTGGGAGTGTGGAAGTCCTAGGATTGATTGTGGAGTTGGCAGGTTGTGATATTGACAAGTCCTCACATTAGAAGGTGGCGCCAGAGAGTCTCTTTTCAAGATCAACCATTCTTAGCTGTGTTCTCATGTGTGTTGTTCTCTCATAAGCTTGTAGCGCAATGAGCCCTTGCTTTTTCACTGTTCATTTTATGCCTTTGATTGATACTGATGCTTCTGCTAGCTTTGTGTGCTTCACTGATTGCATCCTGGACCTAGCAATAGCTGCTTCTTTGTTACCTGGTAACAACTGTGCTGTAGTCAAAGAGTTGGCTCTGTGCAGTAGGAAGAACATCAACAAGAAAGTACAGTGGGTGTGTGCCTGCCTTTTCTGAGACCTACTAGTGGACTGTTGGTCACTTCCTTAGTAGTTAGCATCTTGCTCCATGTTGGCTCTGCTTCCTCTATTCTGCTTTTCACATCTCATGTCTCCTTTTTCCACAACATTTCTCTGATCAGGCATTTGTTGGCTTCTTCTTTGGTGATGATAGAGGCTTAGTGCTGCTAAAGGCAGAATGGCTCCAAAACAGCAGAATAGAAGCTTCAGTACTGAGAGCAGTAGCAGCAGTGAGTCAAACCCTACAGCATGACAAACTCAGAGAGAAGGCATGTGAAGCTCTGAGCTGATGGATCAAGGAGGTAGTAATCACTCTAGCCATGGAAAGGGGAATCGAGTAAATGGCAAGAACAATGATGCCTGCAGCAGCAACAGGAAAGTACCCACGTCTGAGTAGGGAGTAATGGAATAAAGGCCTCACAAACAGAATGAAAAGTGGTGATAGGGGCTTAGTACCACTGAAGGCAGAATAGTTCCAAAACAGCAAAACAGAAACTCCAGTACTGAGGGGCGGTAGCGGTGGCAATTCAAATCTCACAGCGTGGCAGACTCAGAGAGGAGACACATGAAGCCCCAGGCCAATGAATCAAGGAAGAAGTAACTGTGCTAGCTGCAGGAAGGCGGACCAAGTAAACGGCAAGAACAGTGATGCCCGCAGCGGCACCGGAGAAGTACCTGCATCCAAATAAGGAGTAATGGAATGCACAGATGAATGGAAAGCGGAAGACAGAGTGGAGGGAGGTAATGTTTGAGGTAGGGGTATTGCTCATCTCCAGAAAGTACTATAAAAACTGTACCATAACTTGGAATAAAACAAATTTTACCTTTAGAGATCACATAAAGAGTACAGAGTACAGATTTAAAGGGTGTCTAGCAACTTTTTGACAGCGTCTAGCGACTTTCCAACAGCGTCCAGCGACTTTCCGATGGCACCTTGTTACTTTCCGCTGCTGACTTCCAAACTTTGACTTAATACGGGTACCCTTAGCATTGGCAATGCTGAGTGGTAATCACAAAAGATTCCTTGCTTATTATCAGTCACACTTATAGCTTTCCAACTAAATTCCAAAGACTCGCAACAAGTCTAAATTCTGCTCATAGAGAGATTGTGACGCTATCATATTGGAGCCCACCGTGAGGGACTCTCCTACAGAATACCACCAGAAACCAGAGCACAGAGACAACAAAGAGAAGCAGCAGAACCATTACCAACTCTCTTCCCACCATTACTTATACATTTGATCCGAATCGAGCTAAGCAATCCAGTGAGACTATACTGACCCACAAATTTAGCGGAAGAAATAGAGGCGGCTTATCAAAGACTAACTGTTGATGACATCCTAGATTTATTCCCAAGAGAATTATCACTGGTAACACCAATTGACAAGTTCTTCTCATTTGATATTCCGACACCAGACATACCTCAACTAACTCTGGTCCAGCGTTCACAGACACCAATCATAATACACGTATCAAGAAGGATAGAGGAAAATACCGCCTCACAAATGCCAACAAGAGGCAGCAGGACAGCCCCAAAATAGAACAAAAACAAACCACGAGAACTACCACACTATTTCTGAGAATTGGAATACTTATTTTGTGACTGTCAGGTTACTGATGAACACCACAAAAAGGAATACGTGGCCAGATATGTGTCGTATGACACAGTGGAACTATGGACTTGCATACCGCAGTTCAAGGGCAACACCAGCAAACAGAACCGCTCTTACACCTATGCAGAATGGAAGGCTATACTCTAGAGCGGAAGAACAGGCAAAATGGGCCGTTAACAACCTAGAAAGACATATCACTGGAACGTTCTGTATGGGGCTAACAATGTTGGGTCAGTTATCCAACTATTACCAAACATTTCAACAAATTGCACAGTGGTTAAAAAGCCATGACAAGATTTTGGCAAACAAAGAGAAGCAGTACTTCCAACAAGAGTTCCCAACGTTCCTTTGGACAAAGATAGCAAGGCAGTTGGAAATACTGGACCCCAACCACCATCCCAACAAACCCCACAATGTTGGCCAAGTCTACAAAGCCGATGTGTGGATCCTCCATGGTACCAACACCAGTTTGGCACCAATGCCCACGGCGCCAGCAGGGTATATAGGAGGCATGTTACTGGCCACTAACGTACAACAAGCTTGAAGCTCCGAAGCTTCACCCACTGCCAACAGCAGGTATATCAAGAAAGAAGACCTGGGTGATATAGTAAAGTTAGCTGTAGCGGCCGCTCTAGAAAAGGTGGTGGTCCCAAGCGGCGGACCAGGAGGCAATTGCTTGATGGGCCAACCGCCTCTAGGGGATGGATGCCACTTCTGTGAGGAAATCAAGCATACCATGGTAAGAGAGAGATGCAATGTTCAAGAAGATTACATTCTGCGGAGGTGGTGCCAACGGAACGTGGAAGGAAAGGTGGTCCTGCCATTGGGGGGATTTATTCCATACAACTTCAGCAAACCCCTTTACAAGAACAGGGTAGACAAATACCACCGCTGCAACCCGGGCAATATAGCCACTAGTATGCTCTCAGCAAACGCAAATCTGGACCCGGTACAAGCCAACATCCAGCAATTAGTGTTTGAAGTCTCTCTGGTGGCTTTGCAAGCTCGGATGTTCTCAGCAACCTTTGCAAATGCTACTATGGACATAAGCCAACAGATCACGACGCTACAAGAACAGTTGGAAATTTTGGAGCTGCAGGAGGCAGGGAAACGTGGCCGTCAGGTCATGGATGGGGTTCAAGTTTCTAAAGCCAAGCACTCCCTAGCTGATTATTGGCCAATTACCACTGCCAAGACAGCGCCAACAGTGCCAACGGTATTGATTAGCCAACCAGCAAACAAACCTACTATCACAAAAGTACAGGACCCCAAGGCACCACTTCACCCCTTCTCAGGCATGTCAAGGTGATATGCCCCGGCCAGCAGATAAAGTCATGGAGAAACTGGACAAGTGGAATGATGGAGCTTACTAAACTGAGGTACCTATCCAGTCCATGGAACATACCAAAGCAGTGTTCAATTGATTAATGGAAGCACACGTCACAATGACAATTGGCAAAGTTCTCAGCATTGCATTGAATGTGCGTAATCTGGCCCAAGCCACGGTAACCCTGAAGCGCATTTTAGCCACCAAAACTGCACAAATCAAGGAAATAACCAAGGAAGAGGAGACGACCCCTTTCTCCTCAATTGAAGTGGTCGATAGTAGCAGAAAGTCGGTGTGGTTCCTTCCAAATACTGGAGAAACCGCAGCCATCAACTATGCATCTCGGACGTCATTGGACTTGGTGCTGAACTACTAGGAGAAGCAGAGCAATGGGCAACCGGAGCGTTACTACACTTGTCAGCGGTTCGGGCAGCAGCAACCACATGTCCACTCTCTAGAGCGGCTAGTCTGCGTTTGAGGGCGGCAAATATCAGCTGCATCTGCTGCATCATAGAGAACTAGTCGGCGGTCCAGTGAGGCATCTCGGCAGGGCCTGTCCCAGGAACAGGAGGCGTACCAGAGGCCAGGGTGGAAGGACAAGCAGAGGGTGCCACTGTAGGGGTGCAAGTTGTAGGGGTAGAGGGAGACCGAGAGTCAGAAGACATAGTAGGAAATAGGGTTGGATACTGTGGACTAAGAGGGTGGACAGTGTAGAAGGCTGAACAACCTATAAGGGGAATGCTTGACGTCCGCAGAACTCCTTCCACAGAGTTGGCGATGCAAGGGGCAAGTGAGAGTCAAGCAAGCGCAGAGGTGGGCAGAAGTTGGGCAAGAGGCAAGCAAGGCTAACAGAGGGTCAGACGGCGCTAGATAAGCTTACGGTCGGTTCAGTAGATAGGCCAGAAGAACACTGCTATTGTTCAGCCTGGAGATATTCCATCCCACAGGCTGCCTATATATACTACATTGGTGGCTGTGCTATTACTAATACTGTTTACTAATTGGGCCCTGGTATGTAAAGGAGTATGACTAACAATAATCAATGCTGAGTAAGGTTTGGGCATACGACTCATCAAGGCTGACTACTACAAGATGGAAGAGGAAAGGGTGGGCCGAGCAGCTGGTTGGATCTGCTAGAAATAGGCGTATTGTTGGACTAAGCTCGGAATAGGGTTGGACACGGTCTGGAGACTGGTTCCCTGACATCAGCTCCTCCTCTAGGTTTGTCGCCTCAACGAACAGTGTTTACCTTCCTCGGGTCGAGCAAGAGCGTCAAGCAGTGTTAGTGCCATGTGGAGATACCTCAGAAGTGCCCTGAGCATAATGCTCAAAGGCGTAGTTGATGACCATGGGGGACGACAGAGCTGGGGTCGGAGTAGAGAAGGTCATAGACAAGCCAGCGGGCAGTGAAGGTGCTACCAAGACTGGCATAGGAGATGGATCATCCCAATTAGCGGGTTCTTGGAAGTCCATGGTAGAGTCATGCATAGAGGCCATAGGAGGAGGAGGTGGTGCAGACTGAGTAGAGGGTTTTGGAGTGGATGAGGCGGGTTCCCTAGAAGGGGCTGGTGCAGCAACTGCCGGCGCAGCGTTGCCAGATTGCTGCTTCTACAGTGTGCACACACGCTTCTTAGCAATGCGCTTTCCAAAGCCAACAAGGGCTTCACTAATCTGCTGGTTAGTGCCTTGGATAGTGACAAAATGTTGGCCTTCACCACCAGCTAGACCAACTGTGAAGGCGCTCAACTGAGAGCTGGACAGGTCATGGGCTTGTTTAAGGCCCCGCCCCTGATGTCCAACAATATGCACAACCAGAGAGTCGGGGAGCTTTAGAGCACATTCGTAACAAGGGGCTTTACCATTGGTAGGAGAAAGATCCAGAGCAAGAGGGACGGCCAGAGGAGTATTAGAAGTAGAGCACGGGACCCGTTGGGGATTACGAGAGGGGGGCACGGTAGGAGTTTTGGAGGACTCAGAGAGCTTAGGGCGACCAGGAGGAGCAGAGCAATGGGCAACCAGAGCGTTACTACGCTTGTCAGCGGTTTGGGCGGCAGCGACCACATGTCCACTCTAGAGCGGCTAGTCTGCATTCAAGGGTGGTGAGTGTCAGCTGCATCTGATGCATCATAGAGAACCAGTCGGCGGTCCAGTGAGGCGTCTTGGCAGGGCCCGTCTCAGAAACAGGAGGTGTACCAGAAGACAGAGCGGAAGGACAAGCAGAGGGTGCCACTGTAGAGGTGCAAGTTGTAGGGGTAGAGGGAGACTGAAAGTCAGAAGACATAGTAGAAAATAGGGTTGGATACTGTGGGCTAAGAGGGCAGACAGTGTAGGAGGCTGAACAACCTGTAAGGGGAACACTTGACATCTATGGAACTCCTTCCACAGAGTTGGCGATGCAAGGGGCAAGCGAGAGTCAAGCAAGCACAGAGGTGGGCAGGAGTTGAGCAAGAGGCAAGCAAGGCTAACAGAGAGTTAAATGGCGCTAGATAAGCTTACAGTCGGTTCAGTGGATAGGCCAGAAGAACACTGCTATTGTTCAGCCTGGGAATATTCCATCCCACAGGCTGCCTATATATACTACATTGGTGGCTGTGCTATTACTAATACTGTTTACTAATTGGGCCCTGGTATGTAAAGGAGTATGACTAACAATAATCAATGCTGAGTAAGGTCCAGGCATATGACTCATCAAGGCTGACTACTACAAGATGAAAGAGAAAAGGGTGGGCCAAGTGGCTGGTTGGATCTGCTAGGAATAGGCGTATTGTTGGACTAAGCTTGGAATAGGGTTGGACGCGGTCTGGAGACTGGTCCCCTGATAGGGACACCGACTCCTTGAGGTCCATAACTGCGCTCATCGGACAGAAAGCAGAAATGGAATATATAGTTGACAGCAGGTCACAAATAATTTTGAAGTCGGAAGATGTGGCTAATCACATTGGAATCTCATACGATCCCTCAATTGTGTTGCACATGCAAAGTGTGAATGAGGCAATTGACGTGTCCCTAGGCTTGGCAACCAACGTTGATAGCGTTACAATCTCCTTATAAGCAGAATTTAGACTTGTTGTGAGTCTTTGGAATTTAGTTGAAAAGCTATAGGTGTGACTAATAATATGCAATGAATCTTTTGTGGTTACCACCTAGTAGTACTGACACCAAGGGCACCTGTATTAAGTCGGAGTTTGGAAGTCGGTAGCAGAAAGTAACAAGGTGCTATTGGAAAGTTGCTATACGCTGTCAGAAAGTTGCTAAACACTGTTGGAAGGTTGCTGGATGCTGTCAAAAAGTTGCAAGACACCTGTTAGATCTGTACTTTGTACTCTTTACGTGATCTCTGAGAGGAAAAGTTGTTTTTATTCCAAGTTATGGTACAGTTTTTATAGTACTTTTGAGAGGCGGGCAGTAGCCCCCTACCTCAAACATTACCTTCCTCAGTTCCATCTTCCACTTCCCGTTCTGCCTGTGGAGCCTTCATTCCATTACTCCTTATTCAGATGTGGGCACTCCCCTGCTGCCGCTGCAGGCGTCACCGTTCTTGCCGTTTACTTGGTCTACCTCCCCATGACTAGCATGGTTACTTCTTCCTTGATCTGTCAGCCTGGAGCTTCACATGTCTTCTTTCTGAGTTGGCCGTGCTGTGAGGTTCAACTCGCCGCCTCTACCGCCCCTTCATACTGGAGTTCCTGTTTTGCTGTTTTTGGGGCTATTCTGCCTTCAGCAGTACTAAGCCCCTATCATCCTCCCTCAAACTGAAATTAGAACTGTCCCCAGTCCCTACTTGTGCTCTAATGCAGGCTCTATTCATGCCTGCTTGACTCTAAGCAGTTCTTGCCCCTTTTTATAGTCGTGCACATTGGTTGATGGGCATATTCTATTCTATGTTCAACCCACCTCTGTTCACCATGTATGCTTTTAAGGCCTCCAATGCCCGTAACTTCACGTTGCTGGCCAATCAGTTCCTGGACCTTGTGCTTGCCATGCCTTTTTTCTTGTCAAATGACCGGGTGGTAGTAGAAAGCTTCACAGTCCTTCTCAAACAATGGGAAGATCGTTGCATGGAGGGTATACCGTGGGCCCGTGTCCAGCTTGCCTGTGACCTGATGGTGGAGCAGTGGGCACAGCATCAAGATGAACCATGGCCCCACGCTGTTTTGCTGCACGTCATACATGGCCTTCTGTGGTTTGTTCATTGTTAGCTGATAGCTCAGTAGCGTTTGCACAGCAACGGCGACTCCTCCTTCCCTTGGCCCCCATTGTCTCGGCCCACATGCTGTTGCTCAGTTCTGGCATTGCCCGCTCCGTCTGTGGTGGCATCTGCTTCTGTCTCACCTGCCGTTCCCCTGCTACACAGTCTTGGAGGCCACCCTTGAGTTTTCTGGCCTTTGTTGGTACGTTCTTGCCATGGTCTCGCACATCTCCAGTCAGATCTTACTCTTTCCCAGGTGCCTCTGCCCCTCAAATCTGCCTTCCTTCTCTCTCAGTGGCTTTCCACAGACCTTCCGTATCCCTTTGACACATCTCATGATTGGGCTTATTTTTCTGCCTTGACTATGCATGCCCACAAGCACTTTGATTTGGCTTATGCAGAGCTTTGGTCTAGCTTCCGCTGCCTTGCCCTTATTTGTCGCAACCAGTCCCTGCTGACTGATCAGCTGGGCAGCCTGTCCTGATATCTGCAGGAGTGTGACCTGGCTCTGGAAAGCAATGTTTTGCCTTGTCTTTTTGCTGCAGTTGCCAATTTCCATTCTGTTTCTCCCAACAATTCCCTGAACTGCATTGTGGCGCTGTTGAGGGCTTAGATAATTATTATTTTATTTTTGTATGCATGTCTTGTAGCCATTGTTGTGCAATTGTTTCTTGTCCCGTGCTTGTTTTCTTGGTCCCAGGCTGAGCTTCTTTTCCTGCCCGTACATCTGATCATTTTTACATTGACAGATCTTCCTCACGCTAGAAAGTGGCGCCGGGGGTCTCTTTTTAAGGTCAGTTGTCTCTGACTGAGCTTTCATGCGTGTCGTCTTTTCATAAACTTCTTTCTGCCTGTGGCGCAACGGACCCTTGCCTTTTCATTGCCCCTCCTATGCCTTCAATTGATTCTAATGCCTCTGCCGGTTTTATGTGCTTTGCTGACCAAGTCCTAGACCTGGCAATAGCCACGTCCTTATTGCCCAATAACGACCATGCTGTGGTCAAAGGTTTAGCCCTGCTTTTGAAGCAGTGGGAAGAGCATCAACAGAAGGGCATGCACCCACCTTGTCTGGGATTTAATGGTTGATTGGTGGTTGCTCCACCAAAACGAGGCCTGGTCTTGTGTGGTCACTTCCTTAGTCGTTAGCATCTCATCCCACACTGGCTCTTCTTTTGCCATCCCACCTCCCATGTCTTACGTCTCTCTTTTTCATGGAGCTCCCCCAATCCAGCGCTTGTCAATCTCGTCTTTGACGGCATGCCCTCAGCTCCTCCATCTGGGGCTGTACTCAGTAAGGTCCTCCAAGGCTACCTGCTTCTGTTCTACTGACTCATCCATTAGCCTCATTCCCTCTCCCTGTTGCTGGCCTCCGACGCTCTGCGGCTGCCTGCCAACCTTCCATTCCCAATAGATTTTTCCTTGCGTCAGGACAAGCTAGCCGCACTTGCAGCGCAAGTGCGTGGCTACCTTAACAAGGCCTGGGCTAATTTGTTGGCCATTTTCTGTTGCTTAACATTGACCTGCCAGGATGCGGATACCATTTCAAAATGTATCGACGCCTTGGACCACTACGTTTGAGAGTGTGAATCTGGATTTACATCGTAGGTTTGGAACCGGTCTTCCTGAGTTTGCAGCCCCGTCCATTGTTTTTATTTTTCTTCTCCTTTTTGTTAGTGCCATATGATTGAGCACCTTTACTATCTGCTATTCTGGTTATTCCTTTAGGTACTCTTTCATATATTTGTTTCGACCATTTTTCCCTGTTGCTTGCACAAATAGATCTGTGCACAGTGATGTCCACCATTCTTGCCCATGTCATGTGATCCCATTTTTCTTGGCAGTACTTCCTCCAAGAAGTCAGTGCATGGCGGGCATATTTTCACCGCCTCTGCGTCTTGCAGTATATAAAGCCAAGCTGCTTTGTTTTTCTTCTTTTTTCTTGTGTCTTGTTTGGGCTTAGGTACCATGGTTCCCCCTCCCGTGTCGCTGCTTTATGCTTTTGCAGTTGCCTGCACCTGTACTTTTGTTAGCTTGGTCGACCATTTCCTGGAGGTTGCGCTGGTCTTTTTGTTTTTCCCTGAAAACAATTGCATCCTTATTGATAGCCTCACTGCCTTGCTTGAGGTGTGGGAAGATTGGTGGTTGGGAGGGGTCTCTTGGGCATGCTCCTACGTTGCCCAGTGCCTCCTAGTGATTGTTGGTTCTGTCACAGTCATGAATCCTGGTTGTGGACAGTGGTATCTGCAGTTGTAGGTCGTTTCTTCCTGCACCACCCTGCGCTGTCTCACCAAGTCATGCAGTGTATTGCTATTGTTGAAGACAATGCCTTGCTGCAGGGTTGGTTCTTCCATTTGCCCTCCATCCTTTCTTCTATCTCCCTCCCTTTGTTGACCGTTGTTTCCGCTGCGCCCTCTCCTTTCCTGGACCTTCCGCTCCCTCCTCTTTACTGGGGGCCGCTTCAACAAGGCCGTTGCTTCCAGGTAGGTCATCTTGCTGACACTCTGTTTTCTATTTCCGCAATGAGGTTCCTTTCTAGCAATCCTGCCTACTTTTCATGGTCCAGGTGATCAGCAACGTATTCCCACCAATCTTCCTTTTCTGATCAACTTCCTCCGAGACCACTACACCTTGTCCCGTATTAATGAGCTCGCTGTTGAGCACCTAGATATTGTCTGTCTTGAGGTCCAATCCCATCTCCGTCAACTCGTGCTGACACGTTGTGAGTTGTCCCTCTGCAAAGCACGGCATGGCATCCTGGTGCATTACCTACAGGAGTGCAATAGTGCTTTGGAGTGAGAGCTTATGGACCACTTGCCCAATGAGATCTAACCTGCCTGCATTGATTCCTCCATGCAGTCGCGCCCTCCTGAGTCCCCCAAACTTTCATGAACCCATGTCTGTAGTTATGTAGTTTTGGGCTTCTGAATGCATCACCCGTTTTGTTTGCTCGTTAGACGTCTTTTGTTGATGGTCTCCTGTCAATCCGTGCTTCCTTTCTAAATGGGGTCTACTGGTCGCATGCTAAGTTAGGCTGACTGATGTTGAAGTTCAGGTGCTTTTTGCGCTTTGGGGGCAATTCTGGTCTTGCATGTGTTAGATGCCGTCCTCTGCCTTGTATATATGCAGTCCTTTATTTCAAAGTGTGGTATGTCTTCTTTGTCTGACTCCTTCATTTCTCAGGTCGCCGTTCCTTTTGCACATGCGTTTGTTCTTATAGCAAACACCTTGCTAGACTTCTTCATGGGTACCGCTGCCACCACCGACTACAACCAGAAGATTGTTACTGGTTTATTTGCTGTACTCGTAACCTGGAATGAGGTTCGACTCCCTTACATCACTTGGCCTTGTCATGCTGAGGCGCATCTGGTTGTCAAGCGGTGGCTCCTCCACCCATAGGAACCGTAGTTGAATGCCATCAGTAGCACCATCATAAGTGGGCTTGTGTTCTTCTCTTGTATTTGGGGTTGACACCTTTTGGAGGCAGCTGCCATCTTTGAGCAACTGTCCCTACTTGACAGAACCATCTACTGGCTGTTGTCTCGCCCCATCCTGGGGCCCTCCATTCCAATCGATTTTTCTGATTTGCGTCTTTCACCTGTTTCCTTGTGAGTGCTGTCTGCTTTTTCCACCTTGCGGGAGGAGGAGGAGGAGGAATCAGTTTATTTATAGACCTATTTTTACGTGCTATACAGCTTGGGTGATTTGTGTTCTAGGTCCTATGGTATAGTAAGGTATGGATTTTAACCCGTATTAAAGTCCTGACTTATCTGCCTATTAACGTGCCGTCCCTATGATTCAAACCCTTCTACTCTCAGCAATGCTTGCCGGTGCCCGGTTGGTGTAGGACTTAGTAGCCCAATCGCTGAATGGCTCCCATATAGCCGGCACTCCTGGTAAGGCCCCACGCTACTATAACCTCCCCTGCACCCGGATGGTATTTTTCAGAGAATGATCCTGAGATTCGGAACCCACGACGGTATGAGCCAGCATGAGTGGGCTTGATGACAGCCTGCCGCCTGCCAGTTCCCGGCCGGCCGCTAAACCAGCTCGCCAATGATAAGCAGCTGATCAAATTTAGCCTCACGCCCCGACCTCCACAGCCGTGCTGGCCCATCCGATGGACCACACAATGCGTTGGCAGCCTGATCGAACTATTGACACCTATTTTTCCCACCCACCCATACTAGGACATGCTTGATCAGCGAGTTTGACCTCTCCCAATTCCTTTTCACTGGGCAACCCTAACTATTTTTCCTGTTTCGGACAGGAGTGCAGTGGTCACATTGCTTCATCAAGTCACGTGCTGATTGGTAACCCATATCGGCCTGCACAACAAAGCCTCCCTAATCATCACGTGCGGGCGGTGGCTTTCTGGTGGCATTGAAATAACCCACGTGGTGTCTAAGGTGTGTCCAGGTGGGTGCAGCCAGGGTTTGAACCCCTGACCACTTGGAGGTAACGGTACCCCCTCAGGGACACAATGGTGCCAGCTGAGCCATTGTGCCCCCCCATCTTGCGGGATTCCCCTGCCTCCTTGATCGCACTCTCCTGCTCCCCTTCTCCTTCTCCTTCTCCGCTCAGTTTGCTGGCTCTTATGATAAGTCCCCCACCATTACTCTGTGTTTTGTTCCAACCCTAATTGTTGCCTAGGTGCGCTCGCTGTTACTTCACGGTGCTACAAATTGGCAGTGGCTCCCTGCTAGCCTGCCTTTTCCCATGGAGTTTCAATAGAGCCAAGTTGGGCTCCAGTACCTCCAGAATCGAGCGTGGATCTATGCCGCTGCCGTCCAGGTCGATGTTGAAGCCACTCATCACCAGCTGGCACTTTTCTGCCAGAGTGCCAATATTGTTGCGACCCACGTAAATGCTCTTGTTCATTATCAGTGGGAGTGTGCTAGTGCCTTGGAGTGGCAGGCCAACAATTGCCTATTTCCTGACGCCTTTCTCAACATACCTGCTGACGCCTCGCCTTCTCTGTACTTAGCACCTGACCTGTAACTTAGCCATGTGTTTCTTCTTTCATTTTAATATCAGAATCTTTGTGCTTTCCATTTTTTTCTTTCTGAGTCCGATTCTGTATCCATTCCTTGGTATGTCATGTCCTGTTTTGTTTACTTGGTTGTTGTCCTTGCTGGGTACACATGTTAAAGGCCTGGTGCATTGCCCTCTTGAGTATTCTTTTGGTTACTTTATTTCTTCCCTCTGACCTTGTCTTTGCTGGTTTCTAGCACTCACTGTCCTTGTTGCAAGCAGCAGCCTTTGTTGTCCGTTTTTGTTATTCAGCTTCCTTATTTCATGATTTTTGCCCCAGGGTTGTTCCTCCTGTTTCCGACTCTGCACTTTTCCGATGTTCCCAGCCCACTCTGCCATATCCTGTCAATTTCCGCCTTAGTCTGGGTCAGCTCCTCCATCAATGGTAACAGTACTGTACCGCCCTAGACAATGCTTTTGCGGGCATTGGGTGAGCCCATAATCAGCTGATCATTGCGCATTGTGATCTTCGGAAGTTTGGCAGTCGGTGTCTTGTACTGCTTCAGTATAAGCAGGAATGTGAACGTGCTTATGAGCTGCAGTGCTGCCAAGATTCTGCCTATTGTACTTTGCCTAGTCCTGCCACTGTAAGGGCGACCTCTGGAGGCTATGGCTCAGTCACACAGCTGGCAGAGGGAAATCCAAAGTATATATAGGTAATACAACAATAACTACTCACCTGGCAGAGGGAAATCCAAAGAGAACAAGTCTAGGGATTCTCTATGCCAGGAGTGACGCTTTCAAGGCTCCAGAAGCATGGGAAGTAACTGTATAGCATGACAAAAGCCACAATAAAATTTATAATTTAAAAAAGGAAAATCTCCGAAAATAATCAAAAACTCAGAAATTGCCATTGCCAGAGGTCATGCACATGTCTCATGTGACTTGCTTAGTAATTTGGAGGCTAGCCTTGAGATGACTAAGCCTCTGGATGCTTACTAAGCCTCTGAAAGCATTGGCTACACTTGTTTGAATGATAACTAAAGAACCAGAGCACCTCAAGGGCTGAGAATAGTACCAATAGATAGTGTTGAAAGAATAGAAGCAGTAAAGTAAGAGAGTGACAGCAGAAATAGGGAAATAAATAGAGGAAGAATGAAAGAATAAGGAGTGGAAGAAGGGAGAAATGAGGAGTCCTCTGACAGCCGCCTCTTTCTAATCCTTGTCTTGGTAGCTTGAGTCATGTTCAGTAGTTTCCGCTCCATCGTGTAGTGTACCTCTGTTGTCTTCTCTCCTTAGCTCCTCCCCCAAACTTAAATTTCTAACTGTTCCCAGTCATTGATCAATTGTCAAGTCTTCCCAAAGTATGTTCCTGAATGATGCCATCCTTTATTCTGATGGGCCCAGAAGCACGAGCGTGACAGGGAAGTCCATCATCTTAATTAAGCGCCTCATGCTGGTCTCTATAAGTAGTAGGCACCAGGTGCACATCCTGCCATTTCATGCCATGCCTGAGTCCCCTGTCAATTCCTTCCGCGCATCCCTTGCCCAGCAGTACGTCATCCAGGCCAATGAGGCTCTAGACCGGTTTGCCAACCTCCTCCTTAGCTGGAATGACGAGGCTGCTGCTCTTGGCCTGTCCAGCATAATTGGCAACTGGGCCAGCCTTGATGGATATGGCATTGAGTGGCTGAAATATGTTGAGGCACATCAGGAGTTCATTTGCCGCTGGGCTCCTCATAGGCATGAGCCGTGGACACACCGCCTTGCACTATGCAGGAGGTGAGAACCAAGAGCAGTGACATGGGAAACGAGTAGAAACGTACTAGACCCTGCTCTTCAAGGGCACGCTGCTGAGTGGGATAGTTGGTAAGATGGATAGTACTCTTGCCGGCGGGAACCTCCATGCTGGCCCCCAAATCAGGATTGTCGGAATGAAGACGATGGGTACAGGGTGGAGGAATGAGGGAGGCAAGTTTGCTGCGGAGAAGGGTGAGCCTCTGACCCTGCTATAGGTTCTTTCTTGGTTTCCACTGGCGTTACATTGGTTCCTGATTCAAACCACGTCCATGGGCTGGTACCAACTGGTGTCAAGACCGTTTTGATACAATCCCTTTGTTGTCCTACCCCAACAGTGGAAGATGACGTGGCTCGTGCTCTAGTTGCCTTCCAGGTCCCTACCACCGTGCATGTCTTCACTTCTCTTCTGGTTTCTTCCACTCACATTCTGTTTACCAATTCTCTCAAGTTTACATAACTGCAAGGCTGCCGGTCACAATACCATGGGTGTCACCCTCCATGTTGCCCATGTCCATGCTGCTCGAGTGTTCCTCCGAAACCAGGGGCAGGGCCAAGAGATTGAGCGGGGCTTCCCGGCTGCTGTTGACATCCATGCCTGGCCTCCCCCTCCTTGAAGCAGAAACACTTCACCATCAAGTCTGCTCTGACCATCGATAATGGCTCTTCCAACGGGGGCGAGTATGCTTTTCCTTCAAAACACTCCCACAGTAGCTCCATGCCCCCCACAGGACCTTTGATGCACGCTTCCCAACCCCGTCCCCCTCTTTCCAAACCTGCCCGCCCGCTGCCTTCTTGCCGCTTAGTACCGTTTGTGTTTCTTCCGCCTGTCTCGTGTAGCTATCTTGCTCACGCTACATGGTCCAGTCCTCCTCTTCCGCCCACACCTGCCACCATCACTTGTTTCCCATCCGCTGCCGTTCTGCTGCTGCCTGTTGCTGTTCTCTGTCCCACTCCTTCTAGTACGGCTAGTAACTGGGTCATCGGCCCCTGTGGTCCTGTCTGCTCCTGCTCCTGAACTCACTTCCACTCTGGTTCCCTCGACTGCCCCCTCTTTGCCTGAGGTGCTTCCTTCCACACCTTCCTTGCCATTGGTTCAGACCAATGCCAACGCCGAGGGTGAAGAGGAAGACACCTCCAGTTCCGGCGGGTCTTTTTCTGATACAGTAGGTCATGTGTCGCCATCACCCGCTGATCTTATAGATTTATTCTCCAACGTCACCTCCACAGTTGTTCCTGAGGCGGTACCCCTTTCTGGTGGCGCCTTTGGTGGTGTTCCTGATGCTGTGCCCTGGATGTCTCGTATTGCCTGCGCTGTGTTGGAGTCGCCATCTACTGCCGCTTGGCAACCTTACTACCCTGTGCACTATCTTTCTAATTTTCTTTTCTTTCCATTGCTGATCATATTTGCAGCCTTCTCCCCAATACCCACTGCTCCTGCCTATGCTTCTCAAAGCTGAGAACTGGCAACGCCTTTTGTCTGGCCTGACCACCCCCATCAACTTCTACTAGGCCCACATGACACTTAAGCGCAACCTTGACCGTGCCAGGGCAATGCTCTATGCTTACCATGCCCAAGTTGAGGCCGACCGCCGGTGCTTTCTAGTAGCTCAGCAGGCTCTTGCCACCTCTACCCTCCAGTCAAATGCTGTGGCCCATTTTGCCGCTGAGTGCTACAGCGCAATCTAATAGCAAGTCCACAACCAGATCCCTGCCAACATGTTCTTGCCCAAGCGTAGCCCTTTCCTCCCCAACGTTATACCGCTGGAGACCTTTGATTCCTCCAACAGCAACGGGGAAATGGAATGGGACTAGGAGGTGCAGTGCTAGTATTTGTTTATCTTGGACTCCATCTCGTAATATTAAACTTTCCACGTTGTCATTGCATTAAATTTCTTGTAGTTTTTTGTACACAATGACAGTTTTTACCCTTTTTTTTGCCATGCTTTGTTGTCCTGTGTTTGCTCAGCTGTGTTAACTGCACTCAGGTTTCATCATTGCGCTTTGTCCAGAATAGATAAGAAAAAGAAATGTTTTGTTACTCTTGCACTACTCCATCCCTTGCGGGTTTCCATGCCACTTCTTAGTTTTTGTGTTGGATGTTCTGATTGTCATCATTGCCCTCTGTTGTCCCATCCTCATCATCCAGTAGGTCAGATTCTTCCAATTCCTGCAACCATGCTGTATCAATATTTAAGGCTGTGTCTGGTAGCTCGAGGTGCTCTCTCAGGAAATATGGAATCAAGCAAAACACTGCTACAGGTTGGTGTAGCACTGAACTGTCTAGTTCACACAGAACATATGCGCCACTTTGGTTTCTGGAAATCACTATCAATGGCCCAAGATAGCGTGGCTTCATTTTCTGATTATGCGTGACCTCTATCTGGGTGTCCCTCATTAGTACCAGTGCCCCTCTCTTGAAGTTAAAGTCCCTTATTGTCGCCGAATTATCTTGTTCAAAGTGGACCGTGGCTTGCCAGTGCACGTCAAACACCATGCTATGTAATTGTTTGAGTTGCTTGTAATAATGTTGCAAGTCAATTGCTCGTCGCACTATTAGGTTGATTGCAGACAACATTGAGTCCAGTGGCGGCTGTAGGTATGTGGCTTCAACAATATCTGCTGGAAGAAGCAGGTATGTTCCAGTAATAGCATAGTAGGGCAAGCAGCCCATCCGTCGTTGCACTGTTATGTGTTCTGACCAAAATACTGAAATGCTGCTTTGCTCCACCAGTCCTCATCCCCATCGACGGCTTTGAAGAGCACCTGGCATACGTCAAAGTGACCTGTTTGTTGTAGCCCAATATCTGGATGTGGTGCAGATTATACTTCTTTGCCAAGTACGTGGTGGCCTTCACTATTGGCATGCCATTATCTGTTACTATCTCGTGCAGCGTCCCCCACCGACATATGATGTCCTCAAAGATCCAGTTGCCGATAGCTTCTGCATTCTCTTTTGCCAGCATGCGAAACTCTGGCCAGTGCATTAAAAAGCAGTGTCAGGGGACTCCTCATTTCTCCCTTCTTTCACTCCTTATTCCTTCCTTCTTCCTCTATTTATTTCCTTATTTCTGCTGTCACTCTTTTACCTTACTGCTTCTATTCTTTCAACACTATCTATTAGTACTATTCTCAGCCCTTGAGGTGCTCTGATTCTTTAGTTATCATTCAAACAAGTGTAGCCAACGCTTCCAGAGGCTTAGTCATCTTGAGGCTAGCCTCCAAATTACTAAGCAAGTCACATGAGACATGTGTATGACCTCTGGCAATGGCAATTTCCGAGTTTTTGATTATTTTCGGAGATTTTCCTTTTTTAGATTATAAATTTTATTGTGGCTTTTGTCATGCTATACAGTTACTTCCCATGCTTCTGGAGCCTTGGAAGCGTCACTCCTGGCATAGGGAATCCCTAGACTTGTTCTCTTTGGATTTCCCTCTGCCAGGTGAGTAGTTATGGTTGTATTACCTATATATACTTTGGATTTCCCTCTGCCAGCTGTGTGACTGAGCCATAGCCTCCAGAGGTTGCCCTTACAAGCAGTGCCCTTGGATTATATATCGGAAGCAGTGGAACTTGGGCATAACCATTGTGTCAATGTAAATCTTTCCAAACAAGGGAGCGGGAGTCACCACAGTTGGCGGTATTGATATCTTGGTGGTTTGCTGTACCTGACAGATACGACACAATCGCATGTACCATATTATGTTGGCCTGTGCTTATGGCCACCAGAATCATTCCAATAGTGCTGCTCTAGTTGCATACATTCCCCTATGACTTAGGTTGTCATGCATAGCTTGTAATATCTGAACCCTGTTGCTGGGATCAATTACCAGCTTGTGGGCTTCAGAGTAATCCCATTGCCAAAGCTTGCCACTGCTATTGAAGAAGTTTGTTGCTTACCAGATAAAACATTGGTAGTCCTCGTCTATCATGCCGTCGGGTTGTACTAGGTTTTCCATCCATACCTTAACTGCCTTGATCCATTGGTCCTCTGCTTGCGCCTTCACGCTTCAGGGAACTGCATTGTATGCTAGGTCCGTGCTGTCATCCCATAGTTCCCTTGGTTCTTCCGCTATATGAACTTCTGTCTTGGTGCCGGTTGTTTCCCCATCGTTAGTAAGTCCATATACTGCTACCGTCCAACTCTGCCCTTGTATTGTTGGTTCATATTCAGTGAGTGGCGGCAGCAGGTGCTCTGTTGGCGCTGATTTCCTTAGTACGCAAGCCGGTGGTTGGATAACATGAAGGAATCCATGCATTTGATCTATCCAGTCGTCAAAAACCTCATTATTGCCTTCATCTGGCTCGAGGTTGCCTGGCTGCCTAGGCCTTTGAGATAACTTGTCAGGACCATGGAATTTGCTTTTTATGTGTACTAGTTCAAAGTGGAACAAAAGGATAGCCACTATCCATGTAGAGACCATTTTTGAAACGGTCTTGTCAATTAGAGCATATGATATAATTTGTGCGGTATTGTCCTTGTGGTCGTATTTGAGCATCAGAGCTACATCTCTGTGATCACCGCCAATCACTTCCTCGATGCTATCCAAAAACACTCATGTTCTTTGGTTTCTGTGGTTTCTGTCATTGCATATTTTGGTGTGTGTTTCTTGTTCAGCAGGCTACTATGTGGGTAGGTTGGTATTGTGCATATAGTACTAGAGTTGGGGTCGATAATTGTGATTGATGTGTTGTCAGCACTATGAGTTTTTACCATGCTCTTGGTTAACACGTCAAAGGGTTTTCCGAGCAAGACATCATAGGCCAGTTGCCATATGACATGTATCTGTAAGAATAGAATTATATCATCAAATATGCATGGAACATTGGTGGCCAAGCCAAGGGACATGTTGATTGCCCCATTCGCACTTTGTATGTGCAACACAATCGAGGAATCATATGAATTCTAATGCAATTAACCATATCTTCCGACATTGAAATTATTTGTGACCCACTGTTGACTATGCATTCCACTTTTGCTTTTCGTTTGATAAGCACGGTCATGGACCTCAAGGAGTTGGTGTCCCTGGCCATGCAAAACTTCTTGGGAATGGCTCCCAACGGTAGTGACTTGAGGTAGTTCAGTACCAGGTCCAATGATGTCTGGGATGCATAGTTGATGGCTGCAGTTTTCCCGGTATTTGGGAGGAACCGCACCGGCTTTCTGCTGCTATTGACCACTTCAATTGAGGGGAGAGCAGCCTCCCCTTCCTTGTTTATTTCCTCGATCTGCACAATATTGGTGGCTAAGATGCGCTTCAGGATTACCGTGGCTTGGGCTAGATTACGCACATCCAGTGCAATACTGAGGACTTCGCCAACTGTCATTGTGACGTGTGCTTCCATCAACCAATTGAACACTGCTTTGGTATGTTCCACCGACTAGATAGGTACCTTGGTTTGGTAAGCTCCATTGTTCCGCTTGTCCAGTTTCTCCATGACTTTATCCGCTGGCAGGGCATATCGCCTTGGCACACCTGAGAAGGGGTGAAGTGGTGCCTTGGGGTCCTGTATTTCCGTGACGGTAGGTTTGTTTGCCAGTTGGCTAACCGATACCGTCGGCACTGGTGGTGCTGTCTTAACTGTGGTGATCAGCCGGTAATCAGTTAGGGAGTATTCAGCTTTAGGAACTTGGACCCCATCCATGACCTGATGGCCACGTTTTCCTGCCTCCCACAGCTCCAAGATCTCTAATTGTTCTCGTAGCATTGCAATCTGTTGGCTTATGTCTATAGTAGCCTTTGCAAAGGTTGCCAAGGGCATCTGAGCTTGTAGAGCCGCCAGAGAGACTTTGAACACCAATTGCTAGATGTTGGCTTGCACCGGGTCCAGATTTGCATTTGCCAAGAGCATACCAGTGGCTATATTGCCTGGGTTGCAGCAGTGGTACTCGTCTACCCTGTCCTTGTAAAGGAGTTTGCTGGGGTTGTATGGAATAAATCCCCCCAATGGCAGGACCACCTTTCCTTCCATGTTCTGTTGGCACCGCCCCTGCAGAATGTAATCTTCTAGGACGTTGCATTTCTTCCTTACCATGGTATGCCCAATTTTCCCACCAGAAGTGGCATCCATTCCCTAGAGGCGGTTGGCCTGTTGGGTGATTGCCTCCTGATCTGCCACTCGGGACCGCCACCTTCTCTAGAGCAGCCGCGACAGTTAACTTACTATATTGCCTAGGTCTTCTTTCTTGATATACTCGCTGTTGGCAGTAGGTGAGGCTCCAGAACTTTGGGCTTGTTATACGTTGAGGGCCGGTAGCACACCTCCCATGTACCCTGCTGGCGCCATGGGCGTTAGTGCTGAACTGGTGTTGATACTGTGGAGGATCCACACTCCAGCTTTGTAGACTTGGCCAACATCGTGGAGTTCGTCGGGATGGTGGTTGGGGTCCAATATTTCCAACCACCTTGCTATTTTTATTCAAAGGGATGTTGGGAACCCTTGTTGAAAGTACCGCTTCTCTTCGTTTGCCAAAATATTGTCATGGCTCTTTAACCACTGTGCAATTTGTTGAAATGTTTGGTAATAGTTGGATAACTGGCCCAACATTGTTAGCCCTGTATGGAACGTTCCAGTGACATGTCTTTCTAGGTTGTTAACAGCCCACTTTGCCTGTTCTTCTGCTCTGGGGTACAATTTCACAATGGCAGCCTTCAATTCTGCATAGGTGTAGGGGTGGTTCTGTTTGCTGGTGTTGCTCTTGAATTGTGGTATGCAAGTCCATAGCTCCGCTGTATTATACAACATGTATCTGGCTGCATATTCCTTTTTGTGGCGTTCGTCGGTAACCTGACAGTCACGGAATAAATATTTCAATTCTTGGAAATAGTGCAGTAATTCTCATGGTTTGTTTTTGTTCCATTTTGGGGCTGTTCAGCTGCCCCTTGTTGGCATTTGTAAGGTGGTATTTTCCTCCATCCTTCTTGGTATGTGTACTATGATTGGTGTCTGTGAACGCTGGACCGGAGTTAGTTGAGGTATGTCTGGTGTTGAAATATCAAATGAGAAGAACTTGTCAATTGGGGTTACCAGTGATAATTCTCTTGGGAATAAATCAGGGATGTTGTCAACGGTTAGTCTTTGATAAGCCGCCTCTATTTCTTTTGCTCAATTTGTGGGTTGGTATGGTCTTGTTGGTGGTACTGGATTGCTTAGCTCGATTTGGATCAGGTGTATAGGTAATGGGAAGAGAGTTGGTAATGGTTCTGCTGCTTCCCTTCATTGTCTCTGTGCTCTGGTTTCTGGTGGTATTCTGTAGAAGAGTCCCTCGCAGTGGGCTCCAATATGATAGTGTCACAATCTCCTTATAAGCAGAATTTAGACTTGTTGCGAGTCTTTGGAATTTAGTTGAAAAGCTATAGGTGTGACTGATAATATGCAAGGAATCTTTTGTGGTTACCACTTAGTAGTACCGACACCAAGGACACCTGTATTAAATCAGAGTTTGGAAGTTGGTAGTGGAAAGTAACAAGTTGCCGTTGGAAAGTCGCTATATGCTGTCAGAAAGTCGCTATACGCTGTCAGAAAGTCACTAGACGCTGTCAGAAGGTTGCTGGATGCTGTTGAAAAGTCGCAAGACGCCCGTTAAATCTGTACTCTGTACTCTTTATGTGATCTTTGAGGGGAAAAGTTGTTTTTATTCCAAGTTATGGTACAGTTTTTATAGTACTTTTGAAAGGTGGGCGGTAGCCCCCTACCTCAAACATTACCTTCCTCCATTCCATCTTCTGCTTCCCGTTCTGCCTGTGTGGCCTTCATTCCATTACTCCTTATTCAGATGCAGGCACTCCTCCGCTGCTGCTGCAAGCATCACCGTTCTTGCCATTTACTTGGTTCACCTCCTTGTGGCTAGCATGGTTACTTCTTCCTTGATCTGTTGGCCTGGAGCTTCACATGTCTCCTTTCTGAGTTGGCTGCACTGTGAGGTTTGACCCGCTGCCTTGAGACGGCGACTCGCTGCCTCTATCGCTCCTTTGTACTGGAGTTCCCATTTTGCTGTTTTTGAGGCTATTCTGCCTTCAGCGGTACTAAGCCCCTATCAATGTTCTGTGCGTATTTGACAATATAATTCTATTTTTACAGATACATGTCATACAACAACTGGCCTACGACATCTTGCTTGGAAAACTCTTCAACGTGTTAACCAAGAGCACGGTAAAACCCATAGCACTGACAACATGTCAATCACAATTACTGACTCCAACTCTGGTGCTATATGCATGATACCAACCTACCCGCGTGGTAGCTTGCCAAGCAAGAAACACACACCAAAATACACGACTACAGAAACCAAAGAACACAAGTGTTTTTGGACAGCATCAAGGAAGTGATTGGCGGTGATCACGGAGATGTAGCTCTGATGCTTGAATACGACTACAAGGACAATACCACACAAATTATATCATATGCTTTAATTGACAAGACCATTTCAGAAAGGATTTCTACAAACAGTTTATCTTCCAATTCCAAGCCTGTACCTACAAAAAAACCTATAAAAACCAGCTCCTAAGGAGCCTATGAAGCTACATTGGCTTACCTTTATATCACCATGTCCGAACTATTCAAACACATTGCTCCCAACAGATCAATACTGTTCACTGATGAGTATCTTTTAAGACATGCTAAAACTATGGTACCGCTGCACCCCCAAACAACAAACACCCACAATGCAAAAGAACATCTTCGGACACCGGTGGACAAAGAACCACAACTGCATGGGCATTACACAGGAATAATAAAACAAAAGGGTGTACAAACAAAGAAAAAGTACAAATCCATGCCATTAAAAGTGAAACCAGTACTAGGACACGTGGCAGAGGATTACCAAATTGAACGCAATATCATTGGGGACCCCCTAGCCTCAATGCCGGACTTGGACCCAAACCCGCCTCCAACGCAACCCACAGGTTGTCTAACAGTGGAACAACTGGCACAGTTCAAAAAGAACCACAATACAGGCCTCCTGTCAAAAGACGAGCTAAGGGTACTTACCGATCGCATGGCCAAACAGAATCAGGCTTTTGCATGGGAAGATACCAAACAAGGAAGTTTTAACCCCACAATGTTTCTGCCAATAGTCATCCCCACCATACCGCACATACCATGGAACGAGAAGAACATTCTGATTCTGCTAGGACTGAAAGAGAAAATCATGGAACTCATATGGACAAAAATCAAGGCCGGGGTATACGAAATATTGAACTCTTCCTATCGATTGCATTGGTTCTGCGTCCTTAAGAAGAATGGCAAACTGTGGATTGTGCACAGCTTAGAACCCCTTAACATTCAGTGGTTCCCTCCTATCCAGACCATGTAGCCAAATCATTTGTGGGAAGGATATGTAGCACTACCCTAGATCTCTATGTTGGGTATGACAAGCACTTAATATCTTCGATTTTATGGGACTTGATGACTTTCCAAACTCCCTTTGATGCACTATAGTTGGTTACACTACCAATGGAATGGATAAACTTGGTACCCATCTTCTATGACAATGTGGTATTTATTCTGCAACCAGAAATCCCCTTGTTTGTCTTGGTATTTATTGACAATGTCAGAGTAAAAGGCCCGAAGGACTGGAAATTGATCAACAGAGAGCCCAAGACCCACCCTCGGAACCCAAATGTACAGCTAGCATTATGGGAATTTTTTAAAGTACTGAATCGAGTTTTACAATGGATGAAATACTGCAGTGGGACATTCTCCAGTCACAAATTGGTATTATATGCAGAACAAATCAAGATCTTGGAGCATGTATGTACCCCTCAAGGGCAAATTCTGGAAGAAAGTCAACTTGGCTTACTAGAACATTGGGGCCCTTGCAGCGACATCTCAGAAGTCCACGCTTTCTTAGGATCTATAGGTGTATTGTGGATATTCGTTAAGAACTTTGCATACTGAGCTCATCATATAGTGAAGTTGATGTGCAAGGACACCCTGTTTGAATTTGGAGAACTACAAGTAGTGGCTCAAAAGGATTTAGTCATGGCCCTAAAAACCGCCAACCCACTAGTGCTCATTGACTACACTTCCATGGACCCAGTAATCTTGGTGGTAGATACATCATACATTGCAGTAGGATTCTTTCTCTGTCAGTGTGCAATGGACAATCGGAAACAATGGAAATACAATCGGTTTGGTTCAATAACACTTAACAACCAAGAATCAAAGTACAGTCAACCAAAGCTAGAACTATATGGCCTCTTTAGAGCGTTACAGAACATGCAGATGTACCTGATTGAGGTGCAGAACCTTATTGTCAAAGTTGATGCACGGTATATCAAAGGCATGTTGTCACACCCAGACATACAACTGTTGGCAAGCATGAATTAGTGGATAGCAGCTATCCTCTTGTTCCACTTCAAACTGGTACATGTAAAAAGCAAATTCCACGGTCCCGACGGGTTATTCCAAAGGCCTAGGCTGAGCTGGATGAAGGTGATAACAAAGTCTTTGACAACTGGATAGATTAAATGCACGGATTCCTTCATATTATTCAACCACTGGCTTGCATACTAAGGAAATCATCACCAACAGAGCATCTGCTGCTACCACTAGCTGAATACAAGCCAACTGTATGAGGGCAGAGTCGGGTACTTACCAACAATGGGAAGACAACCAGTGCTAGGACAAAAGTTCACATAGCGGAAGAACCAAGGGAACTACGGGACGATGGCATGGACCTAGCATATGACACAGTTCCCTGAAGCGCAAAGGCGCAAGCGGAGGACCAATGGATCAAGGCAGTTAAGGTATGGATGGAAAACTTGGTATGACCCAATGGCATGATAGACAAGGACTACCAATGTTTTATCTGGTAGGCAACAAACTTCTTCAATAGCAGTGGCAAGCTTTGGCAATGGGATTACTCTGGAGCGCACAAGCTAGTAATTGATTCCAGCAACAGGGTTTGGATATTACAAGCTATGCACAACAACCTAGATCATAGGGGAATGTATGCAACTAGAGCAGCACTATTGGAATGATTCTGGTGGCCACAAGCACAGGCCAACATAATATAGTACGTGCGATCGTGTTACATCTGTCAGGTACAGCAAACCACCAAGATATCAATACCGCCAACTGTGGTGACTCCTGCTCCCTTGTTTGGAAAGATTTACATTGACACAATGGTTATGCCCAAGTTCTGCTGCTTCCGATATATAATCCAAGGGTGCTGCTCTTTAATGCACTGGCCAGAGTTTTGCATGCTGGCAAAAAAGAATGCAGAAGCTATCGGCAACTGGATCTTTTAGGACATCATATGTTGGTGGGGGATGCTGCACAAGATAGTAACAGATAACAGCGCACCAATAGTGAAAGCTGTCACGTACTTGGCAAAGAAGTATAATCTGCGCCACATTCAGATATTGGGCTACAACAAATGGGCTAATGGAATAGTGGAAAAACCTCACTTTGACGTATGCCAAGCACTCTTCAAAGCCATCGACGGAGACAAGAACCGGTGGAGCAAAGTGGCATATTCAGTATTTTGGTCAGAACACATGACAGTGCGATGACAGATGGGCTGCTTGCTCTACTACGCTACTACTAGAACACACCCGCTTCTTCCAGCAGATATTGTTGAAGCCACGTACCTACAGCCGCCGCTGGACTCGATGTTGTCTGCAATCAACTTAATAGTGCAACAAGCCATTGACCTGCAACATCATTACAAGCAACTCAAACGATTACATAGCACAGTGTTTGAAGTGCACTGGCAAGCCGTGGTCCACTTTGAACAAGATAATTCTGCAACTATAAGGGACTTCAACTTTAAGAGAGGGGCACTAGTACTAATGAGGAACACCTAGATAGAGGTCATGCATAATCGGAAGATGAAGTCATGCTATCTTGGGCCGTTGGTAGTGGTTTCCAGAAACCAAGGTGGCACATATGTTCTATGTGAACTGGACGGTTCAGTGCTACACCGACCAGTAGTGGCATTTTGCTTGATTCTGTACTTCTCAAAGGAGCGCCTCGAGTTACCAGACACAGCTTTAGATATTGATACAGCATGGTTGCGGGTGTTGGAAGAATCCAACTTGCTGGATGATGAGGATGGGACAACAGGCGGCAATGATGACAAATAAGACACACAGCAAGAAAACTAAAAAGTAGTATGGAAACCCACAAGGGATAGAGTAATGCAAAGGTAACAAAACATTTCTTTTTCTTATCTATTCTGAACAAAGCGCAATGATAGAACCTGAGCACAGTTAACACAGCAGAGCAAACACAAGCAAACAAAGCATGGCAAAAGAATGGGTAGAAACTGTCATTGTGTACCAAAAATTACAAAAAATTCAATGCTACAGCAACATGGAAAGTTTGATATTACAATGTGGAGTCCAAGATAAATGAATACTTGTGCCACATCCCCTAGTCCCATTCCATCTCTCAATTGCTGTTAGAAGGATTGTCTCCAGCGGTATAACATTGGGGAGGAAAGGGCTATGCTCGAGTAGAAATGCGTTGGCAGGGATTTGGTTGCGGACTTGCCATTAGATTGTGCTGTGGCACTCGGCGGTGAAATGGGCCACAGCGTTTGACTGGAGAGTTGAGGTGGCAAGAACCTGCTGAGCCACTAAGAAGCGCTGGCAGTCACCCTCAACTTGGGCATGGTAAGCGTGGAGCATTGCCTGGGCACAGTCGAGGTCATGCTCAAGCGTTGCGTGGGCCTGGTAGAAGTTGACAGGGGCGGTCAAGCCAGACAGGAAGCATTGCCAGTCCTTGACCTCAAGAAGCGTAGGAGGGAGCAGCAGGTATTAGAGGGAGGGCTGCAAATATAATCAGCAACAGGAGGGAAAGAAAACTAGAAAGACAATGCATAGGGCAGTAGAGTTGCCAAGTGGCAGTAGAAGGCGACTTTGACACAGCATGGGCAATACGAGGCATCTAGGGGACAGTATTGGAAGCGCCACTGAAGGTGCCACCAGGAAGTGGTGCCACCTCAGAAATGACTATGGGGGTGACGTTGGAAGACAAATCTATGAGGTCAGCAAGCAACAGCAACATGTGACCTACCATATCAGCAAAGGACTCGCTGGAACTGAAAGTGCCTTTCTTTTCACCTTCAGCATTGGCGTTGGTCTGAACCAACAGCAAAGAAGGCATGAAAGGAAGCACCTCAGACGGGGAGAAGGCAATTGAGGAGACAAGGATGAGAGCAAGTTTGGGGGCAGAAGCAGGCGGGGGGTCAATGATCCAGTTAAGGTCTCCATGCTACTGGCCGTACTAAAAGGGGCAGGATGGAGGACAGCAATAGGCAGGAGTGGAACGGTGGTGGGCAAAGGACGAGCAACGGTGGTGGGTGTGGGCAGAAGAGAAGAACTGGACCGTATAGCATGAGCAAGATAGCTATACAAGACAAGCAGAAGAAACATGAATGGTACTAAGCGGCAAGTGGGCGGCGGGCAAGCAGGTTTGAAAAGAGGAGGACAGGGTTGGAGGGCATGCGTTGAGGGCCCCACAGGAGGTGTGGAGCTACTGTGAGATTGTTTCAAAGGCGGGGCATATTCATCTCCATTGGAAGAGCCATCATTGACAGTTGGAGCAGACTTGATGGCAGAGTGTTTATACTTCAGAAGAGGAGGAGGCCAGGTGTGGACGTTGGCAGCGGCCAAAAAGCCCTGTTCAATTTCCTGGCCCCAGCCTTGGCTTTGGAGGAACTCTTGAGCAGCACGGACGTCACAGAGAGCAACACCCACAGTATTATGGCTAGCGGCTTTGCAGCTATATAAACCTGCTTTGGACCAGGTACAGCATCTGGCCACAACTGTACACAGATGACAGAGACGGCGGGGACCTGGGTACTAGGAAAGGCAGTCAATGTTCTTGATTATGCAATAATTGCACTGTGCAGGATGTGAGAACCAAGGACAGCAACACAGGAAATGAGCGAAAACATACCAGACCCTGCTCCTCAAGGACGCGTTGCTGAGTAAGATAGTTGGTGAGGTGGATGGTACCCTTGCTAGCAGGAACCTCTGTGCTAGCCCTTAAAGTAGGATTGTTGGAATGAAGACAATGGGTATGAGGCAGAGGGATGAAGGAAGCAAGTTTGGCTAGAAAAAACTGGTGACGGAGAATGGGCAGAAGAAACCAGAAGAGGAGCAAAGGTGCGCATAGTAATGCTAAGGCATGAGCCACATCATCTCTCACCATCAAGATAGAACAGTGAAGAGATCACGCTGGAATAGTCTTGACACTGGTGGGCACCAGTCTATGGACGTAGTTTGAGTCAGAAACCAAGGTAACGCCAGTGGGAACCAGGAAAGAACCCACAGCAGAGTCGAAGGCTTGCTCTTTACCCTTCTTTGCAGCAAAGAAGCAGCACTCAGTAGCGGCAGATGGACTAGATGCAGCAGGTGGACCAGATGCAGTAGACAAACCAACAAGGGGCACAGGCAGAGCGTCAAGAGAGAGAAGGGCCCACTTCTCAGGAAGCTGAGGAAAGGCAATTAGAATGGTTGGGCAGATGGAAAAACAAAAAGATGGCTTACCACCATGTCTTCAAAGTGGTGTGCCCATGGCTTGTGCCTATGAGGGGCCCAGCAGCAAATGAACTTCCAACGTGCCTCAATATATCTCAGCCACTCAATGCCATGTCTGTCAAGGCTGGCTCAGTTGCCGATCATGCTGGAAAGGCCAAGAGCAGCAGCCTCATCATTCTGGTCACCAAGGAGAAGATTAGCAAATTGGTCTAGAGCCTCATTGGCTTGGGTGACATACTGCTGAGCAAGGAACGCGTGGAAGGAATCAACGGAAGACTTAGGCATGGTACAAAATGACAGAATGCATGCTTGGCGCCTGCTACTTATAGAGACTGGCATGAGGCGCTTAAATAAGACAGTGGGCTTCCTTGTCAGGCTCACGCTTCTAGGCCCATCAGAATAAAGAATGGCATCATTCAGAAACATACTTCAGGAAGACTTGACAATCAATCATTGACTAGGGGCAATCAAAAATTTAAGTTTGGATGAGGAGCTAAAGGAAGAAGACAATGAAGGTACACTACATGACAGAGCAGAAACTACCAAATATGCCTTGAGCTACCAAGACAAGAATTAGGAAGATTTGGCAGGACTAGGCAAAGTACAATAAGCAGAATCTCGGTAGTGCTGCCGCTCATAAGCACGTTCACATTTTTTATACCAAAGCAGTACAAGATACTGACTGCCAAATTTCCACAACGTGCAACAATCAGCTGATTACGGGCTTGCCCAATGCTTACAAAAGCATTGTACAAGGTGGTATGGCACTGTTTCCATTGACAAAGAAGCTGACTCTGACTAAGGTGGAAATTGATGGAATATGGCAGAGCAGGCAGAAGTCACTTGAAAACATCGGAAAAACATAGAGTCAGCAAACAAGAGGAACAACCCTGGGGCAAAAACTACAAAATGGGTAAGGAGGTGGAGTGAATAGAGCAACACATACTGCAGAGGACTCGGTAGAAGAAACTGAAATAAGCAAAGAAATAGGTGAAGAAGGATGGTCCCCATGAGAGAAAGCTTGCAATAGAGTAAGAGGAGGCAGCCCTAAGTTATTGGCAGCTTGTAATGCTTTGCAAAATACTGAAGCTGCTCACAGGGCTCAACAGTGCCACTCCCACTGCTTGACAAAGAAGCGCCGCACTTGGTTCAGCCAGAGCCAGCCAAGACCAAGGCCACAGCCAAAAGTGCAGGACCAGTAAAAAATAGCAAGGTCTTTGATGACTTTGCAATCATTCAGAGGGTCATCAGCATGGACCAGAATTGAGGTTAATAAAGGGTCAGCTAAGCTAACAAAAGATTGGGTGGCCTCCCTGAGGAGGTGGCTCATATCAACAACAAGCGCCAACAACATAAAGAATGGTGTGGTAAAGGTAGGAAAACAGCAAGTCTTTATAAAAAATAAGGCACAGAATTGAAACAAAGCTACCAGAGCCTTCACAGGGTTGCATCCATGCCTATAGACCCTCTATTGAGGAAGCTGAATAACAAAAACAAATGACAAAGGCTGCCACTTGTAACAAGGACAGCAGGCACTAAAAACTAGCAAAAACAAGGTCAGAGGAAAGAAATAAAGTTACCAAAAGAATACTCAAAAAAGCAAAACACCAGGCCCTCAACATGTGTATCCAGCAAGGACAACAACCAAGTAAACAAAATGGGACATGACATACCAAGGAATGGATACGGAATCAGACTCAGAAAGAAAAGAATGGAAGGCATGAGGATTCTGATATTAAAAGAAAATCATAATACATGGCTACACTACAGGTTAAGTACTAGGTATAGAGAAGGCGGGGCGTCGACAGGTATGTCAAGAAGAGTGTCAGGAGAGAGGTGGTTGTTGGCCTGCCACTCTAGGGCATTTACGTGAGTCGCAATGATATCGGCATTTTGGTGGAAAAGTACCAGCTGGTGATAGGCAGTTTTGGCATCCACCTGGATGGCAGTGGTATAGTGCGCTCAATCCTGGAGGTGCTGGAGCCCGACTTGGCTCTGTTGAAACTCCACAGGAAAGGGCAGGCCAGCAGAGAGCTACTGCCAATTCGTAGCACTATGAAGCAATGGTGGGTGCGCCTAGGCAACAATTAGGACCAAAACGGAACACAGAGCAATGGCGAGAGACTTATCATAAGAACAGACAAACCAGGCAGAGAAAAGGAAGGGAAGTGGGATAGTGCAGTCGAGGAAATAGAGGAATCCTGCAAGGTGAGGAAAGCGAACAGCACTTATAATGGAACAGGCAAAGAACGCAAGTTAGAAAAATTGATCAGAACGGAGGGCCCTGGGACGGGGCAAGGTAGCAGCCAGTAGACAGTCCCATCAAGTAGAGATGGTTGGTCCAAGACAGCAGCTGCCTACTCCCAAAAGGTGTCAATCCCAAATACAAGATGAGAACGCAAGCCCACTTATGACGATGCTATCGACGGCATCTGACCACAGTTCCTGTGAGTGGAGGAGCACTGCTTGACAACCAGATGCGCCTTGGCATGACAAGGCCAGGTGACATGAGAGAGTCGAACCTCCTCCTAGGTCATGAGCACAGCGGATAAACTGATAATGATCTCTTGGTTGTAGTTGGTAGTAGCAGCGGTACCAACAAAAACGTTTAATAAAGTGTTTGCTATAAGGACAAATGCGTGTGCATATGGAATGGTGACCTGTGAAATAGAGGAGTTGGACAAGAAAAACATACCATGCTTCAAAATAAGGGACTGCATATATACAGTGCGAGGGACAGTGTCTAACATATGCAAAACCAGAGTCGCCCCCGAAGCACAAAAAGCATCTGAACTTCAGCATCAGTTAGCCTGACTTAGTGTGCGACCAGCAAAGCCCATTTAAAAAAAAAGCACAGATCGACAGAAGACCATCAACAGAAGATGTTTAACAAGCAAACAAAATGAGTGATTTATTCAAAAGCTCAAAGCTATGTAATTACAGACATGGATTCACAAAAATTCAAGAGACTCAGGAGGGTGTGACTGCATGGGGGGAATCAATGCAGGCAGGTTGGATTTCATTGGACAGGTGGTTCATAAGCTCCCACTTCAAAGCACTATCACACTGCTGTAAGTAACGCACTAAGGTGCCATGCTGCGCTTCATAGAGGGACAGCTTGCGACACAACAGCACAAGTTGACGGAGGCGGGATTGGACCTCAAAACAGACAATATCTAAGTGCTCAACAGCAAGCTCGTTAATACAGGACAAGGTGTGGCAATCTTGAAGAAAGTCAATCGGAAAGAAAAGATTGGCAGGAATATGTTGCTGGTCATCTAGACCATGAAAAGTGGATGGGCGGGATTGCTAGAAAGCAACTTCATTGTGGGAACAAGAAACAGAGTGTTGGCAAGATAACTTACTTGGAAGTGATGGCCTTGTCAAAGTGGCCCCCGGTAAAGAGGGAGAGGCAGAAGGTCTGGGGAAGAGGGGGGCACAGCAGGAACTGCAGTCAACAGAGGGAGGGAGATAGAAGAAAAGACAGAGGGCAAATGGAAGAACTGACCCTGCAACAAGGCATTGTCTTCAATAACAGTGATATGCTATGACTCGGTGAGACAGTGCAGAGTGGCACAGGAAGAAATGACCTATGACTGTGGATACCACTGTCCACAACCAAGATTCATGGCTGTGGCATAACCAACAATCTACCAGGAGGCGCTGAGCAACATAGAAGCACGCCCAGGAGACTCCTCTCAACCACCAGTCTTCTCACACCTTGAGCAAGGCAGCAAGGCTATCAATAAAGACACAATCATTTTCCGAGGAGGACAAAAAGACCAGCACAACCTCCAGGAAACAGTTGGCCAAGCTAACAAAAGTACAGATGCAGGCAATTGTGAAGGCATAAAGTGGCAACATGGAAGGAGGAACCATGGCACCTAAAATCAGACAAGACACCAGAAAAAGGGAGAAATACAAAGCAGCTTAGCTTTATATACTGCAGAACATGAGAGCAGCAGAAATATGCCTGTTGCGCACCAACTCCTTAGAGGAAGTACCACCAAGAAAAACAGGATCACACAACGTGGGCATGAACAGTAGACATTGCTACACACAGATTTATTTGTGCAAGGAATGGAACAAATGGTCAAAGCAAATCTACAAAAGAGTACCTAAAGTGATAACAGAGATGGCGGATGGTACAGGTACTCAATTGTCTGGTGCTAACAAAAGAACAAGAAAAACAAAAAGATGCACAGGACCGTGAACTCAGGAAGACTGGTTTTGAGCCTACTACACAAGTCCACTCTCAAATGTAACAATCCAAGGTGTTGATACACTCCAAAGTGGTGTCCATGTCCTGGTGAGTCAGTGTTAAGCAACGGAAAACAGTCAATAGGTTAGCGTGGGCCTTGTTAAGGTAGTCTTGAGCTTGCATGGTAAGTGCTGCCAGCTCATCCCAATGCAGAGAAAAATTAATTGGGAACGGAAGGTCGGCCGGCAGCCACAGAGTGTCAGAGGCCAGCAACAGGGGGGGACAAAGCTAACAGGCAAGTCAGTGGAACAGAAATGGGTAGCTTTGAATGGACTTACCAAGTACGGCCCCAGATGGAGGGGCTGAGGGCACACCATTGAGGAAGAGGCCAACAAGCACCAGATTAGAGAAGCTCCATGGAAAAGAAAGACATAAGATACAAGAGACAGGATGGCAAGAGAAAAGCTGATGCGGGGAGAGATGCTAACAACTAAGAAGGTGACTACACAGGGCCAGGCCTTGTTCTAGTGGAGCAACCACCAATCAACTATTAAGTCCCAGGCAAGGTGGATGTGCGCTCTCCCACCGATGCTCTTCCCACTGCTTTAAGAGCAGGACTAACTCTTCAACCATGGCACAATTGTTATCAGGCAATAGAGATGCAGCTATTGCTAGGTCTAAGACTTGGTTGACAAAGTGCACAAAATCAGCAAGGGCATTAGAATCGATTGAGGGCATAGACCATAGGCAGAAAGCAGTTTATAAAAAGATGACATGCATGAGAACTCAGTTAGGGACGACCGACCTTGGGAAGGAAACTCTTAGCGCTACCTTCTAGCATGGGGAAGAGATCTGTCAATGTAAAAATGATTGGATGTACAAGCAGGAAAAAGAAGCTCAGCTTGGGACAAAGACAACAAGCATGAAGCAAAAAAAAATTGATAGGCGACAGCAGCTGCTACAAGACATGTGTACAAAAATAAAAACAATTATTTAAGCCTCCGATAGCGCTGCAATGCAGTTCAGAAGATTGTGCAGGACAGGAGTCGGTGGCCACGGCAGGAAGACAATGCAAAACATTGCTTTTCAGGGCCAGGTCACACTCCTGCAGGTACTGGAACAAGCTGTTCAGCTGATCAGTCAGCAGGGACGGCGGAAGCTGGACAAAAGCTCTGCAGCCAAATCAAAGTGTTTGCAGGCATGCATGGTCAAGGCAGAAAAATAAGCCCGGTCACAGAACAAATTGAGGGGATACGGAAGGTCTGTAGGAAGCCATTGAGAGGGAAAGAAGGCGGATTCAGAGAGCAGAGACATCTAAGAAAGAGTAAGATCCAACTGGAGGCGTGTGGAACCATGACAGGAACGTACCAACAAAGGCTAAGAAACTCAAGGGCAACTCCCAAGACTGGGTGGTGGGAGAACGGCAAATAAGACTAGAGCAGATACCGCCATGAGCGGAGTGTAACGCCAGAACCAAGCAACAACGCATGGGCCAAGATGACTGGGGCTGAAAAAGGAAGGAGTTGCCATTGCTGTGCAAATGCTACTGAGCTATCAGCCAATGATCAAAAGACCACAGAAGACTACATACTACGTGCAGCAAAATGGCGTGGGACCATAGTTTGTCTTGATGCTGTGCCCACTGCTCCATCATCAGGTCACAGGCAAGCTAGACACAGGCTCACGGTATACTCTCTATGTGACAATCCTCCCATTGTTCAAGAAGGACCACGAGGCCTTCCATGACTATCCAGTCATTTGACGAAGAAAAAGACGTGGTGAGCACAAGGTCTAGGAACCAATCAGCCAGCAATGCAAAGTTACAGGCAGTGGAGGCCTTGAAAGCATATATGGCAGACAAAGAAGGATTGAACATGGAATATGTCCATCAACCAATGTGCATGACTATAAAAAAGGCAGAAACTGCTTATAGTTAAGCAGGCATGGACGGAACCTGCATTAGAGCACAGATAGAGACTGGGGACAGTTCTGATCTCAATTTGGAGGATGATAAGGGCTTAGTACCACTGAAGGCAAAATAACCTCAAAACAGCAAAATGGAAACTCCAGTACTGAGGAGCGATAGCGGCAGCAATTCAAATCTCACAGCGTAGCAGACTCAGAGAGAGGACACGTGAAGCCCCAGGCCAATGGATCAAGGAAGTAACCATGCTAGCCACAGGAAGGTGGACTAAGTAAACGGCAAGAATGATGACACCTGCAGCGGCAGTGGGGAAGTGCTTGCATTCAAATAAAGAGTAATAGAATGAAAGCCCCACAGATGGAACAGAAAGCAGAAGACAGAGCAGAGGGAGGTAATGTTTGAGGTAGGGGTACTGTCCACCTCTAGAAAGTACTATAAAAGATGCATAACTTGGAATAAAACAACTTTTCCTCTCAGAGATCATGTAAAGAGTACAAAATACAGATCTAAAGGGCATCTAACAACTTTTCAACAGTATCAGCGTCCAATGACTTTTTCATGGCACCTTGTTACTTTTTGCTGCCAACTTCCAAACTCCGACCTAATATGGGTACCCTTAGCATTGGCAATATTGAGTTGCTTATTATCAGTCACACCTATAGCTTTCCAACTAAATTCCAAAGACTTGCAACAAGTCTAAATTCTGCTTATAGAGAAATTGTAACACTATCAGCAGAAGACAAAACAAAGGAAGGTAATGTTTGAGATGGAGAGCTACTGCCCACCTCTCAAAAATACTATAAAAACTGTACCATAACTTGGAATAAAAATAGCTTTTCCTCTCAGCAATCAGCAAGAGTACATAATACGGATCTAACAGGTGTTTTGTGATTTTCTAACAGCGTCTAATGACTTTCCAACAGCATTCTGCAACTTTCCAACAGTATCTTGTTACTTTCTGCTGCTGACTTCCAGACTCTGACTTAATATGGATGCCATTAGCATCAATGATACTGAGTAGTAATCTTTAAAGATTCCTTGCTTATCATTGGTCACACTTATAGCTTTTTAACCAAATTCTGAAGACTTGCACTAAGTCTAAATTCTGCTTATAGGGAGATTGTAATGCTATCATATTGGAGCCCACCATGAGAAACTCTTTCACAGAATACCACCTGAAACCAAAGCACAGAAAAAACAAAAGGAAGCAGCAGAACTATTACCAACTCTCTTCTCGCTGTTATGTATACATCTAATCTAAATCAAGCTAAGCAACCCAGTACCATTGATAAGATCATACAGACTAGCTAATTTAGCTGAAGAAATAGAAGCGGCTTACCAAAGACTAACCAACATTTCTGATTTATTTCCAAGAGAATTATCACTGGTAACACCAATCAACAAATTCTTTTCATTTGATAACTAAACACTCTACAACTAACTTTGGTCCAGCATTCACTTACACCAATAATAATACATGTACTAAGAAAAATGGAGGAAAACACTGCTTCATGGATGCCAACAAGAGGCAGCAAAACAGTCCCAAAATAGAACAAAAACAAACCACGGGAACTATTGCACTATTTTTAAGAGTTGGGAAGATTTATTCTGCAACTGTCAGGTCATGGACAAGTGCTACAAAAAGGAATATGTGGCCAGATACGTGTCATATAACATGGCAGAATTATGGACCTGCATACCGCAGTTTGAAAGCAACACCAGCAAACAAAACTACTCATACACCTACACAAAGTAGAAAGCCACCATTGTAAGATTGTATCCCAGAGTGGAAGAACAGGCAAAATGAGCCATTAACGATTTGGAAAGGCACATAACTAGGATGTTCTATATGGGATTAAAGACATTGAGTCAATTATTCGACTATTACTGAACGTTTCAACAGATTGCACAGTGATTAAAAAGGCACAATAAGATTTTGACAAATAGAACAACTCCTCCACCAATTCCACAGTTTTGAACTAATTCTCTGCAAGCAATTTCTCCCACAACCATCACAAATGCTACTATCAATCATCCTGGCTATCAATCCCATCATCTTGGCTATCACCGAGCGCTCTTGAAAAGTCACACAAGCCCTTCAGACATCGCTGCTTTCCAGACGTTGCCAGCTCCCTCTGGCAATCACACCATCACTTGCATCACCCAGCCATCACAATGCCTCATTCACACATCACTGTCCTTAGAAGCCTCTGACGCTACTGCTACTTGATTGTCATTGACACTCGTCATTCTATTGATTGAAACTGATACCCACCAACTTGTATAGAGTTCTGTAGCTGCGCTCAGACCCGAAGATCAAGGACTTGGCCCAGGACATATCCACAAGAATGCTTAAGTGGTATGATGGAAACTTAGTAAATAGTCTAGAGATTGCATACACACACTCATAGTTTGCCCCAGTGTTTTGTTTTGTGTTCTTGAATCTATTTCTGCCTGTGTTTTGTGAACTTCTGCCTCGTATTGTGCCTGTTTTGACTCTGTTTTGTCTTGCATTTTGTACTTGTCTCAATTCTCTCACCTCGTACTCTCTTTTTCTTTCTTTTTCATGATTCTTTCCTGGTTTAATCTCAACTTGTGTGTCCCTTCCTATTTTACAGTTCTGACTCTTCTCAAGTCCTGGTCTCATTTTTAACTGCACTTTGGTTCATTTATCTGTATCTCTCTAAACCTTGGTCCAACCCTTTTTAATCTTGCTTCACCTGCTCAGCTTAAACCATAGAGCCTGTAACTTTTCCAGCCTCATCCTTTTTAATTGACACTCTGGACTTATTCAAAATCCTTTGCACTTGTCTTATGTCTCATGGTTTGCCCCAGAGACTCTTTAAACACCTACGTCTGTTCCAAAGCATAGTGTTTCACTTCTAAAGCCCTCATAAGTCCTGGTGATAAGCCTCTAGCTGAGCTCAGCGCACTGGTGCTATTTTTAGCAACTTATATTTTGCAGCATGCAAGAATCAAACTCAGGCTACAGGATGTGACACATGGAATCATGGGACTTGGTGACCACCTGACTTAGTGACCATGGGACTTTAGCAACCACCTGACTTGGCAGTCATATGATGTACTGGTCACATGGCAATCACAAGACTTAGCAACTACAGAACCTTGGCAACCACTTGACTTTGCAATCACCTGATGCTCACCTGACTTCAGCCTGGTCCCATTCAGATTCCTGATCAGAGATAGCCAACTCCAGGACTTTTAGTGACACTTATCAAAACTGAGTGCTTCTCAAAGATCCAATGTCAGATCACTTTTAGCGATGCTTATTGCTTATCTGATGCTTAGCGACTTACTCAAGACAGGCTTCTTAATGGTTTTGGGCTTTAGTGACAGTCCTCACACATTTGACCATTTTCACTGCTAAGATGTTGACTTAGCACTTGCTGACTTGACAGACACCATTGCTCAGCAACTTTCATATTCTATTGTATTTGTTATTATTTTTCTTGATTGGTTAATTAGCAACTTTTAGT
>QLOM01000494.1:0-24358 GCA_003313785.1 Termitomyces sp. MG148
GACAACCGCCTAGACACCATTAAGGTTTGGTTGGACACCCTTAAGCGCCCTGACCATCTTAGCGACAACAAATATGCCACCTTCATACGATATGCCACCAATTTCTTTACGACAATCAACTTTGGTGACGCAACAAGGATGGTGCTCACAAATTAGTGGTACAGCCTAGCGACTGACTCAAGATCCTACGTGCTATGCATGACGATTTAGGCCACAGGGGACTTTATGCTACGCGGGCTATCCTGCTAGAACACTTCTGGTGGCCCCACGTCAGAACTGACGTTGCTTGGTACGTCAAGACTTGTCACTTGTGCCAGATTCAACAGACGCGCCAACTACTCATTCTGCCGACGGTCGCTACGCCAGCGCCTCTCTTCAGCAAGATTTATATCAACACCATGCACATGCCCAAATCAGGTCGCTACAAGTATATCATACAAGGTCGCTGCTCGCTTGTACACTGGCCAGAGTTCAGGATGCTACAAAAGGAAAACACTGACGCCATAGCTAAGTGGTTATTTGAAGACGTTATTTGCCGCTGGGGTGCGCTAAGAGAGATAGTTACCGACAATGGTGCCCCCATCATTAAGGCATTAACTTACCTTGCCAAAAAGTACAATATACACCACATCCGCATCTCCGGTTACAACAAACGTGCTAATGGCCTGGTGGAGCGACCTCACTTTGACGTGTGCCAAGCTCTCTTCAAGGTGGTAGATGGTGACGAGAGATGGAGCGAAGCAACCTATTCAGTCTTTTGGTCGGAAAGGGTAACTATATGCAAACGCATGGGGTGCTCACCTTATTATGCAGCTACTGGCACCCACCCCTTGCTCCCGGCTGACATTGTGGAGGCGACGTACCTTCAACCCGCACCCAACTCCATCCTGTCCACTACCGACCTGATCGCCAGAAGAGCTATCGACCTTCAACGACATAGTGAAGACTTAGCGCGCTTACACGAAACTGTCTTTAGCGCCCGGCGCCAAGCCACCCTCAGGTTTGAAACCGATCATAGCGCCACCATCAAGGACTACAACTTCAGTCGTGGGTCGCTAGTACTCATGAGGAACTCCAAGATTGAGACCACCCACAACAAGAAGATGCGCCCACGCTACTTAGGACCATTGGTAGTTATCTCCCGCAACCGTGGAGGAGCTTACGTGCTTGGTGAATTAGATGGGTCAGTACTGCACAGACCGGTTGCCGCCTTCCACCTCCTTCCCTACTTAGCGCGCAAACAAATACCCTTACCGCTGGAGGCGCTAGACATTGATACTACCAAACTCAGGAAACTCAAAGAAACCGACCTTTTAGATGATGACGACTTACCGCAGCCAGAAGAAGATGACTTGTAGTCGCTAACACCCTCGCTAAGCCTTTCTTACTTACCATTTTTCTTTATCTTTCTTAAGATTTTATTACTACACAGACTTTCTTTACATACCACAAGACGCAGCGCTAGCGTCCTATAGGTGCCTGGTGCCTTGCGCAACTCTTGCACAAGGGTTTTTCGCCATGATGATCTACTGAGCGTTCCCTTAAAAACTCAAGTCGCTAAAACATCACTTTTGCTAAGTTTTTTCTTTCACAAGTCCTTTCAGTACACGTTCCCTTACTATACACACAGACTTTTCTTACTACCGATTTCTTACCTCACACAACATTGCAAATCCCAAAACGTTTATATTACATTTTGTTTCTTCTTGCTACTACGAGTCCAGCTATGTGCAACACTACTAAAAAAGTACAAAATTTTACAGGCGCTAGCGACTAGGCCTGGTCACGGTCGGCGGGGAAGGAGAAGGGCGGGAGCGGGAAGAGATCCTCGGCTTGGACATTGTTCCTCTCCTGCCAGGCCAGCGCCTCCTCGCAATCCTGCTGGTAGTGCCTCAAGATGGCGACACTGCGCCTCAGCGTCCTCCTCCACATCCTCATCCCGGCCATCTCAGCATCCACCGCTCTCATCTCCCGTGCCATTACCGACTCCATACCCGCCGCTCGCTCCATGAACCGCTCGAGCTCCTCAGGCGACCGCATTCCGGTAACCGGGTACACCAGTTCTTCGCCTAACCACTCGTAGTCGTTCCCAGTCACTCTAGAGGCGGGAAGAGGGGTCCATCGAGAATCCACCCTAGCGACAGGGGCGGGACGTTCCTTCTGCTCGAAGTCTTCGTCGCCAGAAGACATTTCGCGAGCGGCCGCCAACTGAGAACGATAGTCGGTTAGCGACACCCAACACCTGGAGAGGAGTCTTACCTCCTCCTCTCCTGCCTGCTCCTCCTCCACCTCTTCTGCCAAGTCGCCAATGCGGGGAGGCTGGGTCTCTGCCAGCCTAACAGCAATCTCCGCCAGGTTGCCAGTGACGGAAGGAGAAGGCGACCGACTAACCAAAACGGATCAGGCGCTAACTTTGTAAGCGGTTAACAATTACTTACCAGATGCCGCTAGGCCCAGCCACGGGAGAAGGCCGCTGCCAGGGGAGAGGCTCAAAGTCCATCTCTGTTAACGGGAAGTCGCTAAATAATCACAGGAGAAAACAGAAAACTTACCGTCCGAGGCCATCCCAACGAAGAGGCACTTGGCCTCTCTGGCAGGACTCAGAGGGGAACCCGCCCTCTTACCGACCAACCGCCCGCCTACCGACTCTATCAACCCCTCTCGCGCTACGGCCTTCCCCTTCCCCTTGGACGTTCTGCCCCTCAGTGGAGGCCAGCAAGCGGTCGGCTGCGAGGTTCCTTCCCAAGGGGTCGGCCGAGGCCCATCGCCTTGGCAAGTCGGCAGCGCCAGACTCTCCTCCGTAATGCTGGCGACACCGCCAGCCTCCACCAACGCTCGCTCCCTCACCACAAACTCCCTGGCCCGCCTAACCCGTACCGATTGTTCAAACGTGCGCTTGACAATTGGATCTTCCTTGCCACGCTCCCGAGACTTGAGGCCACCGTAAGTACATGCCCGCTTGAGGGCGTCGCAGCGGTAGCACGGTAAAACGCCAGTCAGGAACCAGCAGGCTTCGGGGTCGTTGTCGGCCCAGCACTTGTCACACTAAATCCAATCAGGTCAGAACCATCGCTAAAGGTACAAGAATTACTTACTGCGCCCTTGGAATTTTTGTATGCCTGGCGTTGGCCAGGTGCCACAGTCTTCTTACCCTTTGCACCCTCCATCACCACACCTGCCTCCATCCCCGTGTCCAGCACCACCTCTGAGCGCCTGGTCGCCAGCAGATCTCTCAACTCCGCATTGGTAAAGGAAGTTTGGGTAGGCGCCTGCAAAAAGTCAGTCAGTCGCTAAGAACTAGGTACCAAAATGAAGATCTAACCTCGTACATGGGGGCCATCCTTGCCGACTTGCAGGACTGAAAGAACTACGGTTAGCGACTGGCGGCAAAGCAACTAAGAGAATACACGTACCTTGCGCAGAGAGGAGCTTGTAGAGCCCATCGTAGGAGCCGCTGGTGCAGGGCTCTCGTCGCCAGCGGCCACACGTCCTACCTGGCGAGCACGACGTGGCACCCGACCCACCGTAGCACGGGTGGCTTCAGCCAGCTGGCTGGGACCCGCGAGGAGAGGCGCCAGCCACAAAGTCGAGGCCACTGGGGCACTAGCGACAGGACGAAGAGAAGGGGCCCCACCCAGAATTGCGGCCAACTCAGCATCAAGGGAGGGGACGGCAAGGGGGGGAGGTCGCTAAATGGTCAGCTACAGGTTGAAGTAAAGTCGCTAACGACACATACCAGTAGAGCCTCGAATGGTGCTAGCCACGCAGCGCCCTTGTACTCAATAGCGCGGGCAATGCACCATGCCCGCAACACTTTCTCATCCTCCCATGCCACCCCAGACGACCTATGGCTCTCCCACCGCTCCAGCAGCCACAGCATTCCCACCACCAGCTCTTGAGAAGCGCCGGCATCCTCGCCAAGGTGCCACGCCAAGAATAGCGACACGTCAAAGATAAAAGTCAGCGCACGGGCGCTGGCATCAGTAGCAGCAGGGGCAGAGAACATGGGTATGGGAAATCGACTGCTAACAGAGGATTCCAGAAATTGCCTGCTTACAGGGGATTTCAATGAAGTTACGATTATGGTCGCCAGACCTTTTAAGGACAGGGATTAGGCGCATGGACCAGGTAACAACACGTGATATCGAGGTTGACTGAGGACAGTCAATTTTTCAGTTGGGAGGAGATGATAAGACTTGGGCTGGGCTCAGCGCAACAAAGCTATAATTAGCGACTTTTGTTGATAGCAGTTTGGCAGCTCACTCATGCAAACAGGTGCGACACAGACTACACATGACTAGGCAACCACAGGATGTTTAGCGCACGGGACTTCCAGACCACGGGACCTGCTCACCTGACTATTTAATGCACGGACCGCACACATGACCTTGGGCTCGATAACAGGTCACCGATCAAAAATAGCCGGCGCCTTATAAGATTACGCGTTTAATGACTTGCCGACGGCTATCAGCAGGTCGTCACTTCCTCAGCCCCAGTGCCTAGCGGTTAGCGACGCTTACCTTTACTGACGCTTAGCGACTTTGGCGACGCCAGCCCCCTTGATTGTTTCAGACCACAGGATAGTCACCGTTTATTTGACTGCTTTCAGTGCTCACTTGGTGACTTAGCGCTTGCCGACTGATAGACGCCGTGGGTTAGCTATTTCACATTCTATTCTTCTTGTCATAATCCATTCCCCATTTTGTTACTTAGCAACTTATAGTTTAATTAACACGGCAACTTAGCGCCTATAAATACTGTACATATTTTGTCTTAGGAGCATTGAATTCCATTCCCACCATTCAGATCACAACTTGCGCGCACTAAGTTCCTCGAAGTCGCCAAGGGACTTACTGTTTTTACCGACTACGCTAAGCTTGCCGCTTCTTCGCCAGTCTTGCCGACTGTCTAGGTGCTATACGAGCACACATCGACTACGTTACGTCGCCAAGTCCTTGCCAACTATTGGCACCCTAGCACCTCGCAGGCTACACGGCTTAGATCGCTAAGCACCTTTCTTCCAATTACTAAATTTTCCTTAACAAACTAAGTCTCTGGGACCCTGCCCAGACTCCTTCTCAACTAGCGACCACCCAACGCATTACCTTCCACAGTAGCTAGGTACCGTTTACCATTGACAGTACTTAGCGACTTTTGGGCATCATCAGCGCTCCATCAGGGTCGGATGGAGCTCTTCCCGAAAGGTAAGGCAGAGTTGCAGGCCGTTGGGGTACTCGGCCTGCTCGACCAATGCGCGGAACGAGTTGATGTACTCGTCCAGCGAGCGTTTCCCTTGGCCGTACTGCTCCCTATCCCTCAGGATCAGCACGGCGCTTTTGGCGGGGTTCCGGGAAAAGAACTCGTCCCAGAACTCTTGTTTGAACTCGGCCCAGTCCGTAAAGCTCGCGACGCCTCCGGGGCATCGGAAAACCCTCAGCGCGTAGGTGGCCACTCGTCCCAACTTCATGTAGGACAAGACCCACGCAATTTTCAGCTCGTCAGATACAAAATCGTTGCCACAGAGCTGGAGATAGGTGGCGCACGACTGGAGGAAGCATTCCCCGGATGCGCGGTCGCCGTTGTAGACGTCAGGGGTCGCCGGGCACGGGATATTGGAGCGCTCCCATGCCGGGATGGGGGATTGCACAGCACGTGGGCGCTGCACCGGCGGAGTAGGCAGCGGGGGGTTAGGTGCCACCGGAGCAAGGCGTTCAAGGAGAGTACGGAGAGAGTCGGAGATGGTGTCGGTGGTTTGTCGGAGGTGGGTGAGTTCGGCAGAGTGCTGGGTAAGGGAGGCTTGGGTGAGTTGCACCTGCATTTCTAGGTGGAGCAGGCGGGTCCAGGCTTCCTCGCCGGAGGCGGCAGCGTCTGGGAGTGCTTCTTGAGCGGCGGGCTGAGACATAGACAAGGCAGTGCTTAAAACCGGTGGGGGAGCAACAAATAGGAGCCAAGAGGTGTTTGGCGGCTATAGGGGGCTACCAGACCGAGATTAGGAGACTTGTTCTGCTGTAAGGGCGACCTCCGGAGGTTGCGGTTAAGTCACACAACTGGCAGAGGGAAATCCAAAGTGTATTAGAGACAGTACATATTACAGGGAAATAACTAATCACCTGGCAGAGGGAAATCCGAAGAGAACAAGTCTAAGGATTCCTCTGCCACAGCATGGCGCATCAGCACGGGGGCGGGGGCATGAGAACGACTGTACAATATCTTGGAGAAGTCCGACGACTGCAAGGGAGCATCCCAGAGATCTCCGGGATGGCCAGAAAAGGAAGTCCGGGGGGTCCCGGAGATCTCTGGGATGGCCGGAAAAGGAAGTCCCCTGACAGCAGCTCTGCTAGGTGGGCCCTTGCCCAAACATTGCTCCAACACCAGTCTTTGATGCATCACAGATGAGCCAGATAGGCTCCAGGACACATGGATCAATTGGCCATATTACCGGCATCTTTGTGCAAATCTGCTTCACCATCTCAAAGCAACGCTGGTGCAATGGCCACCAGTGAAATGGAGCACCATTTTGCATCATCACCATCAATGGTCCAGTATAGGCGGATACATCAGGCAAGAAATTGCTAATGTAATTTACCAGCCCTACAAACCGTTGAATGTCAGTGTAATTTTGTGGCATGTGCCACTCCCGGATACGGTTGATTTTTGTCATTTCAGGGTGGATACCCTGGTCATTAATGACATGATCCAAGTAGTCCACTTCCGCTGCATATAATTCGCACTTCTTCCACTTCAGGTAGAGCTTCTGCTCTTGTAACTGTTTGAACACTGCTGTCAGGTGCTCTTCATGTTCCTCGATAGTGTCCAAGAATATGAATATATCATCTAGGTAAATGTGCATGAACTTCCCCAGCACATCCAAAAAGATAGATGTCATCAGTTGCTGGAATGTAGCTGGCGCGTTGCAATCGCCAATCTGCATGATATTGCTCACAAACATTCCCATAAGGGACAAGAACAACATCTTAGGGACATCTGTCATGCGAATTTGCACTTGTTTGTACATGTCTGTCAAGTCAATCTTAAATCAATACTTTGCTTTTGCCACATCCTCTTGTATCACCTCCTGGTCTGGCAGGGGCATTGTAAGGGTGACCTCTGGAGGCTATGGCTCAGTCACACAGCTGGCAGAGATAGGGGCTTAGTACCACTGAAGGCAGAATAGCTCCAAAACAGCAAAACTGTAAGGGCGACCTCTGGAAGCTATGGCTCAGTCACACAGTTGGCAGAGAGAAATCCAAAATATATATAGGTAATACAACCATAACTACTCACCTGGCAGAGGGAAATCCAAAGAGAACAAGTCTAGGGATTCCCTATGCCAGGAGTGACGCTTCCAAGGCTCCAGAAGCATGGGAAGTAACTGTATAGCATGACAAAAGCCACAATAAAATTTATAATCTAAAAAAGGAAAATCTCCGAAAATAATCAAAAACTCGGAAATTGCCATTGCCAGAGGTCATGCACATGTCTCATGTGACTTGCTTAGTAATTTGGAGGCTAGCCTCGAGATGACTAAGCCTCTGAAAGCATTGGCTACACTTGTTTGAATGATAACTAAAGAACCAGAGCATCTCAAGGGCTGAGAATAGTACCAATAAATAGTGTTGAAAGAATAGAAGCAGTAAAGTAAAAGAGTGACAGCAGAAATAGGGAAATAAATAGAGGAAGAATGAAAGAATAAGGAGTGGAAGAAGGGAGAAATGAGGAGTCTCCTGACAAAAACGGAAACTCCAGTATAAAGGGGCAGTAGAGGTGGCGGGTTGAACCTCACAGCGCGGCCAACTCAGAGAGGAGACACGTGAAGCTCTGGGCCAATGGATCAAGGAAGAAGTAACCATGCTAGCCATGGAGAGGCAGACCAAGTAAATGGCAAGAATGCGGTGATGCCTGCAATGGCAGTGGAGGAGTGCCTGCATCCGAATAAGAAGTAATGAAATGAAGGCTCCACAGGCAGAATGAGAAGCAGAAGATGGAGCAGAGGAAGGTAATGTTTGAGGTAGGGGGCTACTACCCACCTCCCAAAAGTACTATAAAAACTGTACCGTAACTTGGAATAAAACTAACTTTTCCCCTCAGAGATCATGTAAGGAGTACAGAGTACAGATCTAACGGAGTCCCCAAAGGATAGCAAGTGACACCCCATTGCCTTCTACTCCAAGAGCCTCAATACTATGGAGTGGGACTACAAGATCCATGACAAGGAGATGCTTGCAATCATCTGGTTGCTGGAGGAGTGGGGCCACTTCCTGGAAGGGGCCTGGCACAAGTTCAAAGTCTGGACAGACCACAAGAACCTGGAATACTTCCAGATGCCCAAAAAGCTCAACCATTGACAGGCCTGGTCATTTCTGTACCTTGCCAACTTTGACTTTATGCTGCACCACAAGCCCAGTCAAAGCATGGGAAAGCCCAATGCCCTCTCCATACATGCCGACCATGACTCTGGCATAGGAGACAATGACAAGATCATCCTTCTATGCCTGGAGCTATTTGCTATTTGCATGCTGGAAGGGGTGGCAGTTCAGGGAGACAAGGTCAACATACTCCAGAACATCAGCTGAGGTAACTGAGAGAGAATGCAGGAGGACTTGGTTATGAAGGCTGCTTTGGCACTATACTTGGGATGCTCCTTTGGTGCAAAATCCATACGCACTGACAAATGGGACCTACAGGATGGACTCATCACCTTCTGGGGATGTATCCACATGCCAAACAACCTGGAGCTTTGGAGGTGCATTGTCCAACAGCACCATGACTCCTGCATTGCCAGACACTCCAGATGCTGGAAGACACTGGAGCTGGTCTCTTGGAACTATTGGTGGCTGCAGATGTTGTGCTACATAGGAACCTACACCAGCACCTGCAACCTCTGCCTCCAGACAAAGCCCCACCAACGCCCCTCTACTGGTCAACTGCACTCTCTTTCCATGCCCACTGCACATTAGAGCGTGGCCTCCATTGACTTCATTGTGGAACTCCTAGACGCACATGGGTATAATGCCATTATGGTTGTGGTGAACCTCTACGGTAAGCAAGCACACTTCATTCCAATGCATATGACCTGCTCCATGATGGGCACTACCAACCTGTACTAGAAGAATGTCTGGAAACTCCACGGCCTCTCCAATGCCTACGTCTCTGACCAGGGCCTACAGTTCATGGCAGACTTCACCCAAGAACTCTACTGCCTCCTGCACATTAAGCTCCACATGTCCACCACCTACCACCTGCAGTCCAATGGGCAAACCAAGTGCATCAACCAGGAACTAGAATAGTACCTTTGGCTATTCTGCAATGAGTGGTAGAATGACTGGGACAAGCTCCTTTCTGAGGTGGAATCTAGTACAACAACCATGTCTATGCGTCTACAGAAGTTTCCCCATTCTTCCACAACACTGGCCAACACCCCCAGATGGGCTTTAAACCATGCATATGCCAATTGGAGAACAAATCAGTCAATGACTTTGTTGACCACATGCAAAAAGCATAGGAGGGAAGGCTGTGTTGACCAAGGCAAAGGATGACATGGCCTGGTACTACAATCAAGGAGGGACTCCGGCTCCCCAGTACAAGCCTGGGGACCATATTTACCTAGATGCCTCCAACATTGCAACCACTCAACCCTTGCAGAAGCTCTTGCATTGGCAGCTGGGACTGTATGTGGTTGAGCATTAGATAGGACCCCTCACTTACCAGCTCCAATTGCCCATTGGCATGTATTGACTGCACCCAGTCTTCAACGTGGTCAAGCTCTTGCCTGCCCTGGACAATTCCATCCCTGGTTGACAAGCTCCCCCTCTGCCACCTCCCATTTTCACTGGCAATGGAGTGGAGTACAAGGTGGAGAAGATTATGGACAGCTGCCTATTCTGAATAAACTACAGTACAAGGTCAAGTGGAAGGACTATGGTATTGAGGACAACTCCTGGGAGCCTGCCAAAACTGTCCATGCACCTGCTCTTGTCTGAGACTTCCACCGCAACCACTCTGGAGTGCCCTGAGTCATCCACAGCCTAGGTTGCCTTTACAGCTATTGTTCAACAAATCTCAACTGGGAGACTTGATACAGCTGTCCAGGCCACTGATTTTATCAACAACATTATTTCCAACCCTGTCTGTCCTCAGACTATCAGAAATGCACTGAAGGAGGAGGGGTATTGGTCTGCTACAAAGCAGAAAGTTCTCATAGTAGCTCAAAAAACTGTTGCAATGTTTCATACGTTTTGAAAGATGACATTAGCATGAAAGATTGGAACCTAAAATTCTAATTAAATCAGGTAAAGTACTATGGTATCGTGGCTACAGATCCAATCTAGGATTATGTTATTTGAATCAAAACTGATAGAGTAGTGACTATTTTAAAATATTCAGACCAAACAACTACACTTACTGTGAAGCATGGAGGAGGGAATAATCTCATGGTATAGGGCTGTATGAGTTGGAATGGAGTAGAAAAGCTAGTGGAGGTGGCAGGGATCATGAATACTGAGTTGAAGATGAAGGTGGGTGCCTGCTACTTTCAACAGGCTCCAAGAGGGCTGAAAAGTGGTTTGAGGACAACAACTCTGATCTTCTCTGGTGGCCAGCCCAATCCCCTGATCTCAATCCTATTGAACACCTCTGGGAGTAACTCAAAGAGCAGCTTGGGCAGTATGAAACATCTCCTCATGGTGTGCATGAATTGTGGGAGGGGGTTGCAAAGGAGTGGGATGAAATACCACCAGAGGTATGACAAAGACTGATTGAGAGCATGCCTAGAAGGATTCAAGCAGTTATCAAGGCAAATGGAGGACATACAAAGTATTAGATACTAAAATTAGAGATGCTCAAAAAAACTGTTCTAATGAGTGAATATTTTAAAATAGCCATCACTCCATCAGTTTTAATTCAAATTACATAATCTCAGGTTTGATCTGTAGCCACAATGCCATAGTATGTTACCGGATTCAATCAGATTTTTAGGTACTTCCAATCCTTCATGCTAATGTCATCTTTCAAAATGTATGAAACATTGAGACAGTTTTTTGAGCCACTGTATGACTCATTTCATTCTAAGCAAAGAAAGCCCTAAGCCATGGTCTCAAGTGAGTGCTGTTTTTTCAGCTTTTAGAACCATGCAGACTAGACCCACACCACTCTGCTAAACAAGGCTAGGCACAGCATTCTTCTCCCAAGGCACCCATTAATGGCACATTATCCAAGGACCTCTTACCTAGTAGTACTGACATGTCCTTCCTCCTTAGCCTCATTCTCTCACATGTCCCCCCACACACCTAGATTGCACACAGTCCTTCTCAATGCTGACTGTTCAGATTAAAAGCAATCCCTACATTGGCATGCTCTACCTTGGCAGCTATACTACAAGCTTGCCCCGCATGCTTCTCCTTGTCACAACACCTTGCTGCACTTGACAACATTGACAAAGTCCTGTCTTTGATGCCAGGGACATTTGACAAGGGTGTCTTGCCCCATGCCCATCCAAGGACCTGTTAACACACACCTTCCTTCACAGAGTTCTGTGCATGCTTCAACAATGGTGAAGACCAAATGACTTGATGGCACAATAGGATGAGTACATGGAGGTGGGCTGTTCCACTTTTGTTTTCAGCATGGAGGATGGTGAGAGCCTGGTGGGCACCAGACATTGGGAAATGTATTAATATTTGTGACCAAAGAGTAGAGGAGATTGTTGTTATAAATATAATTGGACTAGTGCTTCTGCACTTAATCACAGTGAAATGTAGGGTTAAGTGCTACTATTGAAGCCCAAGCTCCTAGGACAAAGGAGATGGTGCATGCCAAGTGCCCAGGCAATGACAGTAACCACCCAAGCCTTTCACCAATTTTCTTTATTTTTTTTATTTTGTTTTGCTATGCATGGACCAATTACAAAAGAAAAATGTCTTATGTATCAAGTAGCATGCAATTGCCCAGAATTGCCAAGGAGTAGCATGGACATTGCCAAGTGGGATTGGCATCAGCAAGAGCAGTTTTTTTTTGTGGAAAACCACATGGGGTCTTGCACTACATATAGAAACTTTGGGTAAAACAGTCATTAAACATAAGCCAAGGTCTGTTAACCATCTCAGTCTTTTTCTAGATCCTTTTTTCAGATTCTGGATGAATGACAATCCTTGAATAAAGCATGTAATCAGGCACATTTGATTGTTCAATGCTCACGGTAAAAACATCCTCGTAACAGTACTCTAGAATATGCATACTCGAAGTAGCAAAGCACGACCACACATCAATTCATAATTTCCTCATGGTAGAAATGGGTAGGTATCAGATCACTTCACCTGGCACCAACCGAGGAAGCATGACTACTTTTCTACTCCGCTGGATTTTCCACCCATCTGTTATGAAGTACCTGCGGCTCTCAAAGCTCCAAGAGTCGTTTGCCCTAACCCAATTAGCCAGGCCATCCAAATAACGTTCCACTTCCCCCTGGATTTCTTGACCAAAAAATGGGACAATGCGTAGGTCATTCAAGAATTCGTGCACACGTTTTGAGTAATAGTCACCGATCCAAGTCAGTGCTTCATTCAACCCAATGTTTTTGTGATGCTTCATGACGGTTACAATGTTATGGCGATCATCACCACGTGCTTGTTCTTTATTATACGAATAGAGGTCCTAGTTTTGGTTCAGAATGCAGAATAAAAATGGAGGGACTGAAAGGTTTACGTTAGTGAGGATGATCATATCAGTGCAGGCAATAGTAAGTCTCTGAATAACAGGATCTTCAAAGACTTTATCCGGAAGGTTGAGTCCAAACTCGAGAATTGCGAGCGAAGACGTCACACCGCATGTTTTGCGGCTTCCAAGGAAATATTCATCAAGGTTCCTGATCAAACTTTGAGCGCGGTCTTGAGCTTCTTCAACGACTCCAGTCGTGTATTGGTCGAATGCCTCAATGAATCGACGGCGTGCGCCTTCGGATGCACACTTCGATGACAAACTCCAGAATCTAGGTGAGGAACACAGCGACTAAATTGAGGAGTCTTCGAATATGTTCAGGACGCACTGGCGAGCAATCTCTCCAACGACGCACTCGCCGGCTGGCCTGGCCTTTTCAGGATTGCGTATAGCATCCATAACCATGCCGGCCAGTTGCTGAACTTCGCAAGGTGCAGCACTATCGGTGTATTCGTCAAATAGCATGAATAAATTCATGAGATCACAGCCCGCACGAAGGACATCTATATGTCAAAGGTATGATGAGAACAACCATCAGGCAATGTAGTTACCTTGATTCTCTAAAGGATATGCGATAGAAGCAAGTAGCTCTGGTGAGCAAACGGTCTAAACAATTTTCTAGGAGGTAAGTATGTGCAACTCGCCACATTCGCAGAGGTCAAATTCTCGTTGCACACGAGGGGTAATTGTAACAAAACTTCGAATCCATGCTGATGATTCCGCTTTGACCTGGAGGTAGTGTGGATTTATACTACGCTTCCAAGGCCATTCTGCAAGAGGGTCAGGGAGAATTAAGATGGGTTCTGAGAGGTCTGTGGTCATAGCCTTCTATTGGAATCGACTCGTGGAGTCCTGAATTTATGGCAAACTCAGCAAGGTTCTTGAATTTTCACAGGGAACTGCCCTCGGCGTTTCAATTTATCCACCGGTCATGTAAGGAAAGCACTGCGTGAGATCTTGTTGTCGGATTTAGAATAATGAACCTTGAGTTAAAATAGAAGCAGATTTTCTACGTTTTCAAATCGACAAGGTCCCAAACTTTGATATTTGGCCCAACCTTGATCGTTTCGGCCAAACATTACTATGATTAGTCAAGATTTCGTTTTAACTTTCGATTTTATTCTCGACGTTTTACAAACTTTCTTGTCATACCATGACAAATAAATATCACTATTCACCGGAATGGGTGCGTTAACAAATGCTTGAAGGTATGCACTCAGTGTCAAGAATTCGAACGAGGACAGCTGACAAGAAAATCCAACTGCAACTATAAATGTTTGGCCGAAGCAATCAAGGTTAGGCGGGCCAAATATCTAAATTTGGAACCTGCATATCGATTTGAAAACGGTCAGGGATGCGCAATCGATTTCTAGCGGAGATAAGCTCCCCGTGCAGCGGAATATATGAGGAACTCCAAAGGGGACATACGACCGTCCTGTACGGGTAGCAGTGCTCTTCTAGAGTATCTTTTTTAGATGCTTATAAACTTGTTTTGGTAGCGTGCTCAGGTGCAGCCGAGACTGACCCAATTAATGGTCTGTAAGGCCTCACTCTTTAACACTCCCACTTGGGTGGAGGCGTAGCTCCATTGCCTTGCTGGATTTCCAATGTTTATTGATACGGTGGCTCGCCGTTGGGGAACACTGAAACCAGTAACATTATACGGTATAAGACAAAAATATACATAATATGTCTAAAAACAAGGCTGAAAACCATAAGCCAGACATATTAGACAGCCAAAACCTGTAGGCTGGACATACCGTAGTGTTCCCCGCCTCCCGACGAGTCTGAAACTGGTCAAACAAAGTCAAACGGTGCATAATTCGTTGAGTTATAGACAAACCTTCGAGTAGTGATGGATTGGTGATAGCCGAGGGCTTCCATCAATCAATCATTGATGATCCGGAATAAGATCTTGATGGGAATGATAAGCGAGATGTGGCTGTGCCAAAAGAAGCTGATTCGATCATGGAGAGATCCGCAATCAAAGATAAAGCTGAAAATAGCATGGCACTCGGCGGCCATCAAAATAGATTAGATTAATAGCTATCTAATCTCGGATCAAGATCCGAATACTGAAATCAGTCTAAATTAAGGATTGATGCAATCAATCAAAGATCCCGGATCACGATCTGCGATCAGCGCATCAATTCCATCAAACCTTTGTGACTTTCCTTCCTGGAGCCCTACAGCACTCAATTATAGTGCTATCCCGCCCCCCTGGGTACCTCCGGACTCCCTGGAACCACGCGGATACAACAGAAGGACCCTTAGCAAGTCCCAGATGACAGAAATGCGGAAATCGGAGGCTGGAAATAGCCTGAAACCGGCTGCCAGAGCAAAAACTTCAATTCAGTAAATTTTATTGAATTGACCCCCAGATGGCTCAAACTTTAGCCTATACCTGGACCAATAGGAGGTCTGTGGACACGCCAATCACGGGTGGTCCGTGCGCAGGGAAAGGGGTATAAATAGGACAAGGAAAAGGGGGACCCAGCTAAGGAAAACCTGTGCAGCTCGGGGTCCCCAGGGAGTGGACTACTTAGGCTAATCAGTAAAGTACTTCAGACCAGCTTTAATAAAGCTTATTGCCTACATTTGTGTGAACTAAGTTTGCTCAAATTAAAGCTTGAACTTTGTTAATCTAGTGAATAAACCATTTGTGTGGCTCGGGGTCCCCAGAGAGTGTGACTACTTAGGCCTATCATTTAGTTGTCTTTACTAGGGTCGCTTTTTGGTAGAGACCATTTATATTGTGAACTACTTTGGTTCATTATAATAATAAACTAAAACTACAAAAACCATTACAACTTCATTACAAGTGTTAATTTCTGTGTCATAGCCCCACAAAACTCGCGAAAGTAAAGTTTAGTTGTCTACACTGATTAGAGTCCCTCTGATTAGTTCAACAAATCCTACATTTCGCATCACCATGTTTCTTGTCCGTTTGCTGAGAATGCATGAGTCACACTTGGGTGGTTTGGAGGAAAAGATGGAGGGCATATCTAGGACCATGCCAGACCTTGCCATGTCCAAAATAGTCTGGTAATTGGCATGTCTGAGGCGGCGGTGCCAGGTTTCTAGGCTAGTGGTGTGTTGCAGGGGGAATGCACAGTGTTGTGAGGTTGTGGAATTAAGGCTGAGGCAATATAGACGTTGACCAGGTATGAGAGGGCCCTGTGCCACAATAGCACGTGTAAACCTGTCAATGATTTTTACAGAAGTATTATCAAACATAGAGTCAAGGCCAGAGAGAGAGGCTAATGAGCTGATGGATATGAGACAAACTGTAGCATTTGGGATGTATAACACGTCTTGGAGGATCATGTTGGCACTTTTAGCTATATGGAGCTGGATGTTCCCAATTCCCACCGCTGCTACAGTGGAGCCACCAAGTCCCTTTACATGTCGTGGTGGGATCGGGTGGAGGGAGATAAAATCATCTTGACAGGGGGAGATGTGAACTGTGGCACCAGAGTCTACAAGGAACAGAGTGGAGTCTAGATCTATGAGCAAGATGCACTTTGTGCTTGTCACTGGTGATATATTAACAGCTAAGATACTTTCAGTGATCTCCTTCATGTGGGTGTTCCAATCCATGTTTGTGCATGTCTCAATTGCCATGAATCCTGTGTGTTCCCAGCATTCTGTACTCTGGTTTGGAGGCAGCTCTATATATGAGGTGACAGTGCTCGCAAATGAGGCAGTTTCTGGAGAGGAAGGGAGTTGTCCAAGTTGAGTTGAGTCAACATACCATAGCTTTCCATCTAGGCCTGTGACAGCAACAAAGGATTTTGTAGGAGTAGTCGGTTTGTCAGATGTGCCTTTCTGTGTATTGTTTTTTCTCCATTGCGCTCTTTTTGCTTCCTAAGCTTCAGCTATAGATTTTCCTGCTATTCCACTGCCCTTTTGTATGCAGAAGGGCTTTGTGTGTCCTCAGCACAGATGTTTGAGCAAGAAACAATTCTTGCAACAGGTTGCTCCAGGACTGTGATTGTGGCCTAGTAGATCCATTTCACAATGCTTTTCTCCTCCCTTTGCACTCAAAGCCATGGTGTGGACTGATTTTGCCTTAGCATTAATGATGTTTTGAGCATTTTCCATTAGTAGACAAATGTTGGTGGGGGTGCAAGGTGTGGTCTTGGTGCTTTTGCTGAGGAGAGTGGATACTGAATTCTGAAGGAATTTGAATGAGAAATTGTTAAGGCTATTAAAGAGTGCTATGCACATGAAGAGATCTTGAGTGATGTCCCCAATGTCAAAGGCCCATTTAACAATATCTGCAATGCGTCCAGCAGTGATTGGCAAGGGTTTAGCAGCAGAGCAGTAAGTCAATAGTGCCTCTTGAAGCAGAGCAATTTGCTTGATGGGTCCCTCACGTTGTGCTCGTTGTGCTCGTGATTTCAGGTTTGTGAAGCAGTGGGCCGTGTCCTGATCTGTGACAAAATCATGGTGTTTGGTGTTGTTGAGAGCAGTCTTTATAAAGGTAATAGCACCGAGTTTAGATGCTCCAACAAGAAACACGGATGCTATAGCTAAGTGGCTGTTTGAAGATGTTATCTGCCGCTGGAGTGCGCTAAGAGAGATAGTTACCAATGATGGTGCCCCCATCATCAAGGCGCTGACCTACCTTGCCAAGAAGTACAACATCCACTACATACGCATCTCTGGTTACAACAAGCGCACTAATGGTCTTGTGGAGCACCCTCACTTTGAGGTGCGCCAAGCCCCAGTGATGAGTCTAGATGGAGTGAAGCAACCTACTCTGTTTTCTGGTCGGAAAGGGTAACTATACACAAGTGCATGGGCTGCTCATCTTACTACGCAGCAACTAGCACCCATCCCCTACTGCCTGCTGACATCATTGAAGTGACATACTTGCAACTAGCACCCAACTCTCTACTATCCACTACCAACCTCATTGCACAACGCGCCATTGACTTACAACAACAAAGTCAAGACTTAGTGCAGCACCAGACAAAAAGCAGCGCTAAGGTTTGAAACAGACCACAGTGCAACCATCAGAGACTACAACTGGATCACTAGTGCTTATGAGGAACTCCAAGATCAAGACCACCCACAACAAGAAAATGCGCCCTCGCTACTTGGGGCCCTTGGTAGTTATCTCTTGTAACCATGGAGGTGCTTATGTCCTTTGTGAACTAGATGGGTCAGTACTGCATAGACCAGTTGCCGCCTTCTGTCTACTTCTTACCTTGCATGTGACCACATACCCTTGTCGCTCAAGGCGCTAGACATCAATAAACTCAGAAAACTTGAAGAAACCAATTTATTGGATGATGACAACTTGCCACCTGAAGAAGAAGAAGACTAAACTACTGCTAGCTTTCCTTACCAACCCTCTTTCTTTTTCCTTACTTATCTTTTACTATACAGATGTTTTTACTTTACCTCAAGATGCAGTGCTAGTGACTTTGATTGCTGCCTGGTGCCTTGTACAACTTCTCACAAGGATTTTCCACTATGATGATCTACTGAGCGTTCCCTTAAAAACCCAAGTCACTATATAACCACTTTTGCTAAGTCTTTTATTTTTCTAAGTCCTTCAAAACCCCCGTTCCTTTACTATATGAGCAGACCTTTCTTATTATTGTGTCTTATTGCCCACCATTGCAAGTCGTTGTCCTCTGCTGATGGGCTAGGAGCAGCAGAAGGGGGAGCCAACAATGCAGAGGTAGATGCCACTGGGGCACTACTGCTGGGCCTGCTTGGAGCCATACCCACTCTCGTCACTATTGACTCAATCACCAAGGTTGCCTCCCAAAGCTCCTCCTGCTGCCTCCACTCCCTTTCCTCCTCTGCCTGCTGCCACACCTCCGCCAGCAGTGTCTCTTGGGTGACACGCTGTCATGCCAAGAGCGGCTCAACAATTAGCGCCTCTTTGCTATCGGGAGAAAGTTCAGGTCAGTGCTAACAACAAAGAAAGAAGCGACTTACAATTGCCAACCAATTGGACTTACTGGTTGAGAGGGACCTCCACCCACTATTTGTGCTAGCTTGTTGTCAACCGAGGGAGTGGGAGGGGGTTGAGGTTGCTAAATGGTCAGTAAAGGATAGTATGGTCACTAACAACACATACCAGGAGAGCCTCATAAGGCACCTTGGCCGCCTGAGCAACACACCAAGCACGCAATGCTGCCTCATTGTCTCATATCACCCCAACCAACCTATGTACCTCCCACCTCTCCAGCAACCTCAGCATTCCCACCACCAAATCTTGGGAGGCGCCAGCCCCCTTGTCAAGATGATATGCCAAGAATGGAGGCCTTGAGGATAAAAGTTAGCACACAGGCGCTAGCATCAGCAGCTGCAATAACAGAAGACATGGATGGGTGCTGACTGGTGTGGAAAAGAAAGCAAATTGAAATTGGCTGCTCACAGAGGATTTTGATGGAGTTCTGATCATGGTCGCCAGGACTTTTGAGTAGGTTGTTGTGCGCATAGACCTTGTAACAACATGTGATAGCGGTAGTTGACTGAGGACAGTCAATTTTTCAGTTGGTAAGCCTCTGGCTGAGCTCAGCACACTGGCACTATTTTTAGTGACTTATATTTTGCAGCAAGCAGGAACCAAACTCAGGCTACAGGATGCAACGCATGGGATCACTTAGCAACCACATGACTTGGTGGTCATATAACAATCCACTAGTCACATAGCAATCACAAGACTTAGCAACCATGGGACCTTGGCAACCACCTGACTTGGCAATCACCTGACGTTCATCTGACTTCAGCCTGGCCCCTTTTCAGGTCCCTAATCAGAGATAGCCAACTCCAGGACCTTTAGTAACGCCTATCAAATCTCAAAGATCCGACATCAGATCACTTTTAGTGACACTTATTGCTTATCCAACGCTTAGCAACTTACTCAAGACAGGCCCCTTGATGGTTTCAGGCCTTAGCAACAGTCCCCACACATTTGGCCGCTTTCACTGCTAGAATTTTGAGTTAGTGCTTGCCAACTTGATAGATGCCATTGCTTAGCAACTTTCACATTCCATTGTACTTGTCATTATTTTTATTGATTGATTAAGTAGCAACTTTTAGTTTAATTAACATGGCAACTTAGTGCCTATAAATACTGTACATATTTTGTCTTAGCCATCATTGAATCATACACTCCACAGTTCAGATCACATTTCAGCGCATTCTAAGTCCTCAGAGTTGCTAAGTGACATAATCTTGTCAACTTCACCTTGCTGACTTTACTTGCTGACTTTTGTCTTCACAGTGCTATACAAGCACACCATTGCCAACGTTTATGTTGCTACAGTCACCATCTGGAAACTCCATGGCCTCTCCAACGCCTACATCTCCAACCAGGGCCTGCAGTTTGTAGCGGAATTCATCTGGGAGCTCTACTCCCTCCTGCACGTTAAGCTCCATGCATCCACTGCCTACCATCCACAGTCTGGTGGGCAGACCAAGCACGTCAACCAGGAGCTGGAGCAGTATCTCTGGCTATTCTGCAACAAGCAACAGGACAACTGGGACAAACTCCTTCCTGAGGCGGAATTCCAGTACAACAACCACGTCCACGTGTCCATGCAGGTCTCCCCATTCTTCCTCAACACTGGCCAACACCCCTGGAAACCTTATTGACAAAAATAAGGTCTATAAATACCATTTGCCATGATGTCCAATGGCGTTGCAGCAACAGCTCAGAGACAAAGCCAATTGGTACTTGAGAGCTCAGTGGTGGGAGGGGAGACCAGCCTCCCAAGCTGCACTGTTGTTGTGCATTCTGAAAAAGGATGGCACATTGAGGACTGCATTGGATGCACACCAATGCAATGATAATATGGTAAAGGATGTTATGCCACTTCTGGATCAGGAAGTGATTTGGGAAGATGTGGCAAGAGCAAAGTTCAGGTCAACAATTGACCAAACAGATGCATATGAACAAGTGAGAATCTGCTTGTCCAACATTCCAAAGACAGTGTTCTCATCTATAACAGGAATATATGTCAGCAATATCATGCAGATAGGAGACTGCAATGCTCCTGCAACATTTCAGAAGTTGATGACCTCTATCTTTTGAGATGTAATTGGGAGGTTCATCCACATATATTTGGACAACATATTCATCTACGTGGACTTGATAGAAGAACACAAAGAGCATTTTGGTGTTATATTCAAGTGATTGAGGTCCAATTTGTTGTACCTCAAGTAGAAAAAATGCAAACTATACGCCAAGACAGTAGACTGCCTTGGACACAAGATCAATAGCCAGGGTATCCAACCTGACCAAGACAAAATCAATTGCATACAAGAGTGGCATGTTCCACAAACATATAACAATGTTCAATGTTTTGTTGGATTAGTGAATTATATATATTGGCAATTGCTTGCCCAATATAACAGTGTATACTAGACTGCTGATGTCCATTACCCAGAACAGGGCCCCATTCATATGGAGACCCATACACCAGCATTGCTTTGAGATGATCAAATGGATCTGTTCAAAGACTCAGGTAATTTGTTTAATTGACCCCAGGCATGATGAGCCAATCTGGCTCATCTGTGATGCCTCAAAGACTGGAGTAGGTGGAATGTATGGCCAAGGAAGCTCCTGGCAGAATTGCAGACCAGCTGGATTCATGTCAAAGAAGTTTACTTTGGCACAACAGAACTATGTAGTTCATGAACAAGAAATGCTGGCAATACTTGAGGCACTCCTCAAGTGGGAAGATAAGTTGATGGGATATAAAATCCACATCATAATGGACCATAAAGTGCTTGAGTTTTTAAGACTCAAGCTACTTTGTCCCTCCAGCAATGCTGGTGGATTGATTATATGTCTAGGTATAACTTTGACATTACTTATGTCAAAGGAGAACTAAACAAGGTAGCCAATTGCCTCTCAAGATACTTTAAGAGCAACAAAGTTGGCAAGCACCATGACACTCACAAATATATCAATGCAGATATTTGCATTAACCCACAAGGCAATGATCTGCTTTATCATCAATACAAGGAGGTGAAGGAGCATGTAGTGGACCTTTGTGCCATGCAGGCAACAAACTTTGACAAAGTCAGCATTTGCAAGAATGACAAGAAGTTCAGGATGTGGAAGCTGGTCAACAAGTGAAGGCAAGCCAGCTGACTCTCCTGTATCACCAACTGATGAGTTCCTATGCATTGTATGTAGGAAATACAATCATAATGTGTTCTACATTCAAATCCAGCAGCATGCAGCAGCTCATCCATGCTTCAGCATGGATGAGAAAGGATTGATCTGGATAACCAATTTTTGAGGGTGTAAGGTAGTATGCCTACCACAAGATTACCCAGATATTTATGCAGGCACATGAAGTTGTTGGTCATTTTGGGACCAACAAAACACTCAAATATCTGAGGCAGTGGTACTGGTGGCCTCAGATGCAATTGGAAGTAACAAAATTCTGTCAGACATGCAAAGCCTGCCAGAGATCTAAGACCAGTAATCAGAAGCCTGCAGGGAAGTTACATTCCTTGCCTATTCCAACAAAGCCTTGGGATTTCATTGGAATGGACTTTGTTGGTCCATTCCCTGAGTCCAAAGCTTATAATTACCTTTGGGTGGTTATATGCCGCATGACTAGTATGGTGCACCTCATACCAGTGCACACAATTACTACTGCATCTGAGTTGCTGTGGATATACTTGAAGGAGATTGTAAGGCTACATGGCCTTCTGAGTTCAATTGTGAGCAACAGAGATGCCAGGTTCACGTCTCACTAGTGGTGGGAGCTGCATAAGCTCCTAGGTGCTAAGTTGCTCATGTTTACCTCATTCCATCCACAGACAGATGGATAGACAGAATGAGCAAATAGGAGTATTGCTCAAATATTCCAAATGGTGGTCAGACCAGACCAATGCAATTGGGTAGACAAGATACCCTTGATGGAGTTTGTGATCAATACTAGTGTGTTGGAGACTACTAGATATGTGCTTTTTGAACTCAATGGAGGATAAATGCCCTCCATGATACAAGAGCTTCAAGGGGATGAAGCCATTCACAAAGGTGTGAAAGACTTTGTGCTGAAAGCATTGGAGGATCTCACCAATGCACACAATGCTATCATTGCTGCACACATAATTCAGGCATGACACAGAAATGATAGACAGAGTGATGAGCCTGAACTAACATCTGGCACGTTAGTGTACTTATCAACCATGAACCTTAACCTCCCAAAAGGGAGGGCAAAGAAGTTGTGTCCTAAGTTCATTGGATGGAACCAAGTACATCAAACTATGTACTAGAGCTGCCTGCAGCTCTACAAGCAAGACAAATTGTACCCAAGTTCCATGTATTGTTACTCAGATGGTACAATGCAAACAATGATGCTATGTTCCCAAATTGGGTGACACCCAAAACATATGACTTTGGTGTCAGTGACAAACAGGAATAGTTTGTCAATGAGATCCTGGGCAATCAATGGCAGGAGGGAATGCACCTTGAATTCAAGGTACATTGGAGTGCTGGTAATACAACATGGGAGTTGTATCAGACCTGCTCAAAGCTTGCAGCTTTGGATCAATACTTAGAGCTGCAGGGCATCAAATGCCCAAGCCAGCTTGCTAAGCGCTCATGTGCTTAGCCTGAGTAAGCCAGATAAGATGGCAGATCAGATCTACTATTAGGTCTGAGATTGATAAGATTATGATCAGATCAGTTGTGATCTGTACAGATGACATGGATAAGATGCCATCTGTCTTGGGTGGTGTGCTGGACTGCCACTTCTACTATTCTCAGTTATCCAACACCGTTGTTGGAGACAAAGCCATGGCCACCATATATTATGAGGCCAAGACCAAGGAGAAGTACTACATTACCAATACTTGTCAGGGCCATTTCCAGAACTTCCTTTTTTGGTTCCTGGAGTTCTCTAGGGATTCCCAGAGATCTCTGGGACGCTCTCGTGCCTTCTGGAAAGTACTGTACAGTTATTTCCATGCCTCTGCCACCCACACTAATGCACTGTGCCGCCGCAGAGGGATCCTTAGACTTTTGTTCTCTTTGGATTTTCCTCTGCCAGATAATTAGTTGTATTTCCTGTCATATTATACTGTCTCTAATAAACTTTGGATTTCCCTCTGCCAGTTGTGTGACTTAGCCGCAACCTCTGAAGGTTGCCCTTACAGCAGAACAAGTCTTCTAATCCTAGTCTGGAAGCTCCCTATAGCCACCAAACCTTGTCTGGCTCCTATCTGTTGCTTTTCCACTGGGCTTAAGCACCAACGTTATCTATGTCTCAGCTGGCCGCTTCAGAAGCTCTCTCGGATGCCACAGCCTCCGGCAAAGAAGCCTGGATCTGCCTGCTCCATCTAGAAACACAGGTGCAACTCATGCCAGCTTCCCTTACCCAGCACACCTCTAAACTCTCCCACCTCTGCCAAACCACCAAAACTATTTCCGACTCCTTCTGCATGCTCCTAGAACACCTTGCTCTAGCGGCAACCAACTCTTTGCCACCTACTCTGCCAGTGCAGCGCCCCCGCACCGTGCAATCCCTTCTTCCAGCACGGGATCGCTCCAATATTCCATGCCCAGCGATTCCCGACGTGTACAATGGTGACCATTGATGCGAAATGTAGGGTTTGTTGAACTAATCAGAGGGACTCTAATCAGTGTAGACAACTA
>QLOM01000496.1:0-10720 GCA_003313785.1 Termitomyces sp. MG148
CTTATGGTGAGTATCGATACAATGACAACTTGTTTCCAAGTCAGTGAGATGACGCACAAAAAGATATCAAAACACAATTTGGCTGCTGTACGCTTTCAGTGCTTCAAGGCATCTCAGAATCCTCTCTTGCACCAGATCCATCGCTCCTCTTCAACTCATATTCAGCTTTTTCATCCTATGAATCACAGCCATGGTTAGATTGATTTGACATGCCCGAAATAGAATAAGTGTCTATCAGAATAAGTGTCTATCAGATATAGGACATCTACTGGTGAAAGTGTAAGAACCTCAACTAGAGTGGGCTATAACCACCATCTAAACTAGACATACACAGTGAGGACCACCGTAGTTTTCTTTTATTTCTGCTGACTGTGTACAAACGTCTACACCTTCGCGTGTGTACGTCCTGCCCGACCCACGAACACAAAATTTGTACGCCGCCGAATTTGCCATTAATAACCGCCCTGCCTAGTCATCCCGCTCTCTAGGGTCTTCCTCTCAGACAACCCGTTCCACCGCTGTCCCCACGCCACTGCCACATCCATTCGCAGACGCGATCAATCTCTATGTTGACCTCCGCGTCTCTAAGTCTCCCCCATAATCTGAGTCGACGTATCCAGCAGGTTTGATGGCGCCTCCAAGCTTTCTAGAGTAGGTAAGCTTGTAGTCCAAAGAACCCTTCACATACCCGAGCACATGGAGCATCGCCTTCCAGTGCGCGGGGCCGGGGTTGGACTGGAAGTGTGCCAATAGGCCTACTGCAAACGACAAGTCCGGGCGGGTAGCTACCTGGGCCCACATTAGCGATCCAAGAGCTTCTCGGTAAGGTTTGTCGGCCATAAATCTCCGGTCTTCATCAGACTTTGGTCCCATATCTTCGGTGAGTCGGATACCGCTAGGTAGAGGTGTGTAGTGCGGATTGCAGCTTGCCATCCCGAACCTCTCCAGTACTCGTAGTAAGTATGCCTTTTGGGACAAAGTGATTGCTCCTGATGCTGTATCTCGGTCTATGGCCATACCCAGAATGAATTTTGGTTCATCGAGGTCTTTGATTTCATAGATGTTCGCCAGTTCTTCTTTTGCTTGTTGTGCGCCCTCCTTTGTAGTTGCCATGCCAAAAACGTCGTCGTTAAACGTGTTTGTTATTATGTGCTCTCCCCCGCTATTTCTTGTTCATACGCATGGGTCGGCCCGAGATGTGTTGTATCCTAGTCCCTTGTAAGCCTTGTCTAATGTCCAGAACCAGTCTCGACCTCCCTGCATGAGCCCATACAGCGTTTTCTGGAGCTTCATCTTCTTCCCCTCCTCCAGAGAAACCCAAGGGCACATCCATGTAGACCTGGAACTCGGGGACACTGTTGAGGTATGCCGACACAAAGTCAATCTGCCAGATCTCTAATTTAAGCATAGCTGCGACTGCCACAGTGATGCGAAGGGATTCAAGGCGGACCACTGTGGCATAAGTTTTGTTGTAGTCCTCCCCTAACACTTGTGAGTACCCCTTTGCTACCAGTCTGGCTTTCCTTTGTACAATGTCTCCGTCCGCGTTGTATTTATTTGCAAGCACCCATCAACAGCCGATGACCTTCTTGCCTGCTGGAACTTTGTTCTCTGGTACTAGTGTCCACACCTTCCGTTCCTCCATGACTCGGAGTTCATCTTGGATTGCCGGAACCCACAGATCTGGTCTCAGCATTGCCTCAGCATAGGTTCCTGGGACATGTGAGTCGTCCGTCTCCGTAATAGTAGTGAGGAGGGCTAAGTAGGCATAGGAGTTGCGGGCTTCAAGAGATGTCTGTGTCTTGGCTGCCAGTCTGCTCGACCGCCGTGGGGCAACCTCGGCGGGAGTTTCCACTTGTGGAGTATGATCTGTGGTGGGTTCAGGGTCACTTCAAGCGTCTGGATCCGGGTTGGTGGCTTGCACTCGTGGTTCATGCAGTGGTGCGCCTCCTCCAACACAAGGAGCAATGGGCTGTCTGGGAGCAAGGACGCCAGGGACTTGTGTGGGCGTCGGCAGATGTACATCATCAGGTGCTAATAGATTGTCACCTTCACCCAGTACTGTGAGAGATCTATGGCCGATCCCCTTGTCAAAAATTACGTCACAAGAAGTAGTGATTGCCCTTGCTGCGCAATCGTACAGTTGATACCCTCCCATTCCAGCATACCCCACAAGTACACATTTAACAGACCTTGGTTCCAGTTTGGACTTGACTAGTTCCTTAGGGACCTTTGCAAATGCAATGCATCCGAATGGCCTTAAGTATGCGACGTTCTGTTTCTTGCCGGTCCACTTCTCTTCAGGGACGCTGGCATGATGGGTTGATGGGAGTAAGTTTCTTGTGTGTATTTGGGTAGCCGCTGCCTCAGCCCAGAGTTCCTTTGGCAAGCCACTGTCAGCCAGCATGCAATGCACACTGTCAGGTTCCACTGACCCGGGGGCTCAGCAAGTCTGGGCAAGGCCTTACAAAGCGGACTCAAGGGGTTACAGACACAACAGAGGCCTACCAGGGTAGATGAGATATGCCGGGATGCAGGGGAGTGTGCTGGGGTTGAGGTTTTGCTGAGTGAGGTGTGCCGGGGCAAGGGATGCGGGGTGTGAGCGGGGAGCAAGTGCTGGGGGCAAGTAAGTGGACAAGGGGGTTCCAGGACGATCAGTGGAGCTGCGGATGTGCCGGCAGCTGTGTCACAGGAATGGCGCAAGGAGTGATTGTGCGGACAAGGTTTTAAGGTTGAATGGTTGCGGAGCCAAACTCTGGCGGAGCTGGGCTGATTAGGCTGAAGGCTGGGGAAACCGGGAGACTGATGAGAAGAAACAGAAGAGAACTGAGTGGACGGAGTTGGGAAAAGATGAATAGATTGGAAAGAGATAGTGAAGATAAGTAGAGACAAGTACGAGACAATGGAGATAGAGACAAGTACAAGACAAATATATGAGACCAGAGCAATACAAGGGAAAACCGAGAAGTGTGGGCAATATCAAGACTACTGTACTAGGTGCTACGGTGGGACTTATATACTGACTACACATCGAGTAAGGTCCTGGGGTCCCGGCCCTGGGTCTGAGGCCTACCCCCAGGGGGTTCTAGTGGCATCCTGGGGCACATAGGAGGACAAAGGGAGGTCTGCGAGTGTTGGGTGGTAGTGGTGCCGCTGCTTGGGGAGTCGCGGTGGTGCCACGCAAGGGAGGATGTGGCGTGACAAGAGGATGTGGTGAGACATGATGTAGAAACTGATGCGTTGCAATGTATGATGTGTGGGCTGATGTGTGGGGTGATGCATGATGCGTTGGGTGGTGCATGGCTATGCATGATGCTTTGAATGATGCGTGATGATGCCTGATGCGTCGGGTGATGCATGGATTGCCGTGCTGTTGTACCGGGGGTTGCCGGGGATCGTCGGTGATGTCCAGGAGAAGTGTCAGGGTCAGCTGGGGTATGACATGATGGCCACATTGGGTGATTGTGGAGTTTGTCCCGAGTTGGGGGTCATGTGAGTGGTTTGCCGGGGAGTGTGTAGAGTGGCCTGGGCCTGGGGCTTAGTCCTGGGGGTGGGTTGTGACACACACTTTTGATCACTGTTCTAATTGCTCATTTGATGAATCCATTTTGAGAGTGGGCATAGGGGACAACAGGTTTGATTTTGATACCATGCTTAGTGCAGTACTCTTTCCATTGCTCATTGATCTACTCTCTTCCTGCATCCATCCAAACCATCAGTAGCTTGTTACCAGTTTGGCGTTCCAACTTGGCATGGTATGCAGTGAAGGCAGTGAGTGTGGTTATGGTGTCTTTTCTTGTGAGGTAATATCTGGTGAGTCTGGATGTGCAGCCATCTGTGATGAGCAGGTCCCCATAGATCCACATAAGTGCAATCATTTGGCTTCCTTTCAACGTCCCGTTCTCCATTGTAGGGCCTAGCTGTGTGCTTCCCATAGATGCAGTCCTCACATAAGCCTTTTACTTCCAGATCTCCTTTGACAATCATTCCATCAACTAACCCCTTTTTGACTAGTGTCCAAATGGCATCAACTCCGGCGTGTCCAAAATGTCTGTGCCATCCATCCAGATCTACTGGTTGATATACTGACGTAGCCAGCATGGCATTTAGCATTTTAGCTTCCTCTAGGGCATCCAAAAGGTACATTCCGTTTGACCCTCTTCCAGTGAGTACTTCCCTCCCAGTCAAGTCTTGAAACACCACTTTTTTGCTTGCAAACGTAACAGAGAAGCCTGCCCTGTCAAACTTTCCTATTGAGATAAGATTTGCGGCTAAGTCTAGGGTATGTAATGCATTTTTGAATAGGAGTTTGATCCTTCCCTGGCTTGTGACTACCTCCTTTCTGACAGTTCCTTGGCCAACTATATGGAACACTGCATCCTTTGATGCTGCTCGGCCCTCTCGAGGTGTATTGAAAATGGTATACTCTGAGAAGTCTTCTCTATTGACAAAACAGTAGTCACCCAGAATCCGCAAACATAAGGGTGATGGCTGTTCTCTGAGTTGAGTACATGGATATAGGGTATTCTTTGTTTGGTTCTGGGTTGTGTAGGTCTGTGATAGCTGCCAGGGCGTAGGTTATCTGTGGTTGGATCTGTGCCAGGGTTGCATTAGCTATATTTGCTGTTGGAGTAGTCTGATTTCCTTTCTCTGTTGCGATTGACGCTAACACCTGCTCTTGGTTTTGGAACTTTGGAAGAAACTGTCCTTCTTTTCTCCCTCCTCGCCAGTAGCAGTATTCAATTGTATGGCCGGTGCACTTACAATTTGGGTTGGTGCAGACCAGGTTGGACTTTTGGGGTTTTGTGGTAGTTTGGAGGGCAGTGACAGTTGGAGTAGCTGCTTTTTGCATCTTTAGCCTTTCCCAGTGGACTAACAGTCCAGATATGAGGTCAGCAGACGTTTTTGTGGAGTAGAGACTGGCAACAACAATGTTCCAGGATTTGGGAAGCAATGTCATAATGATGGACCTGAAGGTGACGTCTGAGATCACTGCCCCTTTTTTGGTGGCGTCTTTCCACTTTGTCTGCATGTCTGCAAGGTGGGCTAGGAGGTCGGCACCGTCTGTAAATCTTGTTGCTTGCAAAGCATTTTCTGCTCCCATGGCAGCGAGGTCTGAGACTATTCCATAAGCATTTGTAAGTGACTCCCATGCTTCGGCAGCAGTCCCATCCATCTTGATACCCTAACTGACAGGGTTCTTGCAGTTGTACTGTAAGAGCAACGAACTCCTTCCACAGAGTTGGCAATGCAAGGGGCAAGCAAGAGTCAAGCAAGCGCAGAGGTGGGCAAGAGTTGGGCAAGAGGCAAGCAAGGCTAACAGAGGGTCAGACGGCGCTAGATAAGCTTACGGTCGGTTCAGTGGATAGGCCAGAAGAACACTGCTATTGTTCAGCCTAGGGATATTCTATCCCACAGGCTGCCTATATATACTACTACATTGGTGGCTGTGCTATTACTAATACTGTTTACTAATCAGGCCCTGGTATGTAAAGGAGTATAATTAACAATAATTGATGCTGAGTAAGGTCTGGGCATATGACTCATCAAGGCTGACTACTAAGGGTGGGCCAAATGGCTGGGTCGGATCTGCCAGGAAAAGGCATATTGTTGGACTAAGCTCGGAATAGGGTTGGACATGGTCCAAAGACCAGTCCCCTGACATCAGCCCCTCTGCTAGGTTTGTCACTTCGACGAACAGTGTTTACCTTCCCTGGGTTGGGTGAGAGCATTGAGCAGTGTTAGTGCCGCGCCGAAGTGCCTCAGAAGTGCTCCAAGCATAATGCCCAAAGGCATAGTTGATGACCATGGGGGATGACAGAGCTGGAGTTGGATTAGAGAGGGCCCTAGGCGAGCCAGCAGGCAGTGAAGGTGCTACCAAGACTGGCATAGGAGACAGATCATCCCAATCAGCGGGTTTTTGGAAGTCCGTGGTAGAGTCATGCATAGAGGCCATAGGAGGAGGAGACAGTGCAGACTGAGTAGAGGGTTTCAGGGTGGACAAGGTGGGTTCCCTAGAAGGGGCCAGCGCAGCAACTACCAGCGCAGCATTGCTAGATCGCTGCTTCCATGGTGCATGCACATGCTTCTTAGCGATGCACTTTCCAAAGACAACAAGGGCTTCACCAATCTGCTGGTCAGTACCCTAGATAGTGACAAAGCGTCGGCCTTCACCACCAGCTGGACCAACTGTGAAGGCAGCCAACTGAGAGCCGGACAGGTTATAGGCTTGTTTAAGGCCCTGCCCCTGATGTCCAACAACGTGCACAACCAGAGAGTCGGGGAGCTCCAGAGCACATTTGTAACGAGGGACTTTACTGTTGGTAGAAGGAAGATTCCAAGCGAGAGGGATGGCCAGGGGAGTATTAGAAGTAGAGCACGGGACCCGTCAGAGATTACAAGAGGGGGGTGCGGTAGGAGTTTTGGAGGACTCGGAGGGCTTAGGGTGGCTAGGAGGAACAGAGCAATGTGCAACCGGAGCATTACTACGCTTGTCAGCAGTTCAGGCGGCGGCAACCACATGTCCACTCTTTAGAGCGGCTAGTCTGCGTTCGAGGGCAGCGAGTGTCAGCTGCATCTGCTGCATCATAGAGAACCAGTCAGCGGTCCAGTGAGGCGTCTTGGCAGGGCCCGTCCCAGGAATAGGAGGTGTACCGGAGGCCAGAGTGGAAGGGCGAGCAGAGGGTGCCGCTGTAGGGGTGTGAGTCGTAGGGGTAGAGGGAGACTGAGAGTCAGAAGACATAGTAGGGAATAGAGTTGGATACTGTGGGCTAAGAAGGTGGACAGTGTAGGAAGCTGAACAACCTGTAAGGGCAACGCTTGACGTCTGTGGAACTCCTTCCACAGAGTCGGCGATGCAAGGGGCAAGCGAGAGTCAAGCGAGCGCAAAGGCGGGCAAGAGTTGGGCAAGAGGCAAGCAAGGCTAACAGAGGGTCAGACGGTGCTAGATAAGCTTACGGTTGGTTCAGTGGATAGGCCAGAAGAACACTGCTATTGTTCAGCCTGGGGATATTCTATTCCACAGGCTGTCTATATATACTACATTGGTGGCTGTGCTATTACTAATACTGTTTACTAATTCAGCCCTGGTATGTAAAGGAGTATGATTAACAATAATTGATGCTGAGTAAGGTCCAGGCATATGACTCATCAAGGCTGACTACTACAAGACAGAAGGGGAAAGGGTGGGCCAAACGGCTGGGTCGGATCTGCTAGGAATAGGTGTATCGTTGGACTAAGCTTGGAATAGGGTTGGACACGGTCCGGAGACTGGTCCCCTGACATGTACACTATCAGCGCTAATGTCCACGCATCTCAAATGTCCCATTCTTCTGGTGATGGAGAGTACAAGGTCCAGGATATAGATGTATCCTCTTTTGTGTCAGGTGTGTCGACAGGTGGTTTTTGTTCTTCCTCAACTTTCTGAGTTTTGGTGGTTTTGTTTTCGGGCTTTTGAATACTACCATTGAGATATCCCTTGGCACCGCGTGCAGGGGCTGCTATAAGCACCCTGCTTTTGAAGTGGACGAAATTCATTCCGTCAAAGTGTAAGTCCTCCGGAAAAACCGGAGGTCCATTAGATGTGGAGTTGTTGGACATTTTCTAGTGATGTCGAGTCGTTCTTAGTGTCACAAAGAAAAGTTATTTCTGCGCAGGGCTAGCCGGCAAAAAACGGGGCCTATAACCTGTAAACAGATAAACCAAATAAGTCCCTCAGAAGTCACGACACAGTGCGTGCAACAACTGTATTACCTGTAGACAGATAAACCAAATAAGTCTACAGGGCATAGGTAAGTATTTAGGTAGATGGTAAGTAGATGTAGCTAGATTCACCCCTCAGAAGTCACGACACAGTGCATGCAACGACTGAGGGGCAAGATACTGATTTGTAAGTTTTATAGTAACCAGAAAAATTTCCAGAAATAAAGAATGGTAAATAGAAAGACTGTGCACGCCGGGTGGCGCAGTAAAGTAAAATAAAATAAATAACGAAACATCACCATGATGAACAGCGCAGGCTAGGATCATGTCCAGCAGATACAATGACAACTTGTTTCCAAGTCAGTGAGATGACGCACAAAAAGATATCAAAACACAATTTGGCTGCTGTACGCTTTCAGTGCTTCAAGACATCTCAGAATCCTAGCTGTTCTCGACTGATGAAAGTTAAGGCATTGACAGAATACTGCAATAGAAGCAAGGACATTATATTGTTTATTCCTTCTTATGGTGAGTATGGATACGATGACAACTTGCTTCTGAAGGTCTATGTTAGTGAGATGACGCACAAAAAGATATCAAAACACAGCATGGCTGGTGTATGCTTTCAGTGCCTCAAGGCATCTCAGAATCCTGTCCTGATATTCTTGCATCAGATCCATTGCTCCTCTTTGACCCATATCCGGCTTTCTCATCCTATGAACCACGGTCATAGTTTGATTGATTTAAGAGGCCCGACATAGAGGTTAGAATAAGTGTCTATTAGATATAGGACATCTATTGGTGAATGTGTAAAAACCTCAACTAGAGTAGGCTATAACCACCATCTAGACTAGACATACAAACAGTGAGGACCGCCACAGTTTTCTTTTATTTCTGCTGACTGTGTACAGACGTCTACATCTTTGCGTGTCCGTCCCGCTTGACCACGAACACAAAGTCTGTATGCCACCGCCGAATTTGCCATTAATAACCAACGTGTAGACACATGAACAGTGAGCAACGCTGCCGCTTCTTTAGACGCGACTGACAGTGTACAGACGTCTACATTTTCCCATGCGTGTCTGTCCTGCCCGGCCACGAACACAAAGCCTGTATGCCGCCGCCAAATTTGCCATTAATAACCGCCCTGTCCAGTCATTCTACTCTCTAGGGTCTTCCTCTCAGACAACCTGTTCCACCGCTGTCTCCACGCCACCACCACATCCATCCGCAGACACGGTCACTCTCTCCCGTGTGTTCTCCAAGCGCGGCCTGTCATCCCCAATTGTGCCGTACGACTACATGATATACGCCGGCTCCCTCCTCCCCGCTCCGCTCGACCTCTGGCATACAGACCCCGCCAGCAAGCTCCCACTCTACCGCGGCACCAAGCCCCAAGGCATCACGTGGATGAAGCACACCAGTGAATTTTCAAGGCGCAGAGTGTCTTCGTCGTGTGTGGAGGAGCGCTCGACATCCTTACATCACCATTATCTGTCCCTTACTCCCATCCTCTGTAGAATTTGTGACAGACATTGTGGCATGGCAATCTACCCCGAGAAGAAAGTCACGCTGCTCTGTTGAGGAATGCCTTGTCTGAATCATACGATACATTTTTCTTTTATTTCTCTCTCTATTTTCTTATTCTATTCTACACTGTATCGACAACGTGCGCCACTTGATGTGGTGTGTGATCGGTATTTGTGTCACTTTACTTACAAACCTTAAATCTTTTTCAGATAGATAACTATGACATACAAAAACGTGAGCCCTCAGTCAACAACATATATTTGGAGTGACTGAGGGTAAGCGATTCTACCTATACTTACGTACAAACCGACTTACTATACCCTGTAGACTTATACCATAACTCTACAGGTAATAAATCAGTCAACAACATATATTTGGAGTGACTGAGGACTTATACTATAACTCTACGGGTTATCGGCCCCGTTAGCACTCCTACTGCCGTTGAGCCACTGCTCCGGATACAGACTCACACATTACACTTACCTCCACATCCACATCCACACCCACAACAAAAAATGACATCCACAAACTTGTCGAATCCACTGATGTTCCCCGAAGAAGCACATTTCAATGGGACAAATTATACAACATTCAAAAACCGGGTTCTCATAGCAGCCAGGCACAAGGAGCCTGTGGCTACCTAGATGGAACTATTAAAAAGCCTAAAATTGACCCTGATGCTCTCAACACAAAAGTTGCCCCTGGCACAAAAGTAGAGGTGGAACCCATCGAATGGTCATCAAAAACCCCCTCTCTGGAAGAGTGGGAAGAGAGAGACACATGGATGCTAGGCTTGATTATCTATAATACAAAGAACCCAATAGGACTTGGGATAAGCATGGACGGCACAGCAGCAAAAGCATGGACAACCCTGACCAAAAACTACGGAGTGTTCTCCAAAATAGCTGTGATGAATGCTAAGAAGCAACTACGCACCACAGAATTCCAGGATGGAATGGATTTCTTGAAGCATGTCGAGGATCTCAGGGAAAAATGGAAGTCTGTGACAGAAAAAGGAGCAAAGATAGACAACTCAGCTTTCACAACTATCCTTGTAGCGTTGCTGCCAGAATCATGGAACGCAGTTGTTGCTGGAATATATGCCGTGACAACAACTAAGAATGTCATCACTGCTCTTACAATACACTGGGACAGGTTGGTCTTGCGAAAGCAGAAGGCAGGGGTCTCCACAACTGCCTTACAAGCTCAGTCAAAACCCAAGCTAGTCTGTGTCAACCCAAATTGTAAATGAGCGAGTCACACCATCAAAAACTGCTACTGGAAAGGGGGAGGCAAAGAAGGACAGTTCCCCCCTAATTTTTGGAACAAGGGAAAGATGTCTCAAACGCTGTCAAATGAAACACAAACCTCAACCATACCTCAGACAAGCATGCCAGTTGCAAATATGGCAGCATTGCCTGTGCCACAGACCTCAGACCAAGAAGTACACACCAGGAAAATCCAAGGTACGAGGTTGGGGGGGGGGGGG
>QLOM01000500.1:0-14232 GCA_003313785.1 Termitomyces sp. MG148
ACTTTCTAAGACTTCAAGAAAGCCCCAGAACTATCAGTAATACTCTAACCAAGTACTACACCGTAATTTTAGAAGGCCTCATATTCTACTGCACTCATGCAACCGTTGTAGCATGCTCTGTAATCATATACCTCTGCATTGTTTGCTTTGCCTAGCATATCACGTGGTATGAGCAACCCGTTGTTGGCATCATGAGATGTAAATAATAGATAATAAATATCAGATTAAATTGCTAAATAAATAAAACATTCACATGTCCATCCCTCATTTGAGTACATGCCATGCCAGAATGGCAATGGCTGCTTCTCCAAGTACAGCCAATTTTATCTCTGCCTCTGACAAGTCAAAGACGTAACACTTTGGTACATAGTCACAATATCATATAAGTACTACAACTCAATCTATTAGGCTACCTAGAAGTAATTAGGAACTATGTATAATAAGTAAAGATGTATAATAAAATATTAATGACTTCAGGTCTGATGGTACTGAGAAGAGGCTTTGACAGAAGCTTTGTGGCAAGGATGCATGTCCTCCCATATGACACCAGAGTATGGAAATTGAATGATTCAACAATACATTCAATTTTGAACTCACTGTTGGCACCAGAAATTTTTGCCTTTGGAAAAAGGACATAAGAAACCTGTTATACCATTTCCATGTTGTTTTTCCTGAAGAAATTTGTAAGCATTTTCTCACCAAAATAATTAGAAAAATGTTCACCTTTTTCCAAACTGTGTAGGCGGAGGTGGATTGCTGCTGCCAAGCCAGCATCAGGGCCAGGGAATGTCATTGTGAGGTTCTTCCAATCAATGTTGGGGTTGACATTGTGTAGCCAGGGTAGGCCTAATGTAACAAGCATGGTGCATTGGCACCTGTACATAGTTTCATACTTAATTATTTTACATTTACTTATCTTTTGGTATTTTGTCAACTGCTTAGCACTTAGCTAAGCAGTCTTGTTCTTAGTTTTGTACATTATCAATATCATTATTTGGTCTGATTCTATTGTCCAAACTAAGACTACAAGGCTTGTAACTCTGTTACATTTTTTTGAATCATCCAATCTTGGATTGATTGCTTTTGGTGCTCAGATCTCAGCCTATGCTTCTCAGCTCTGCTTCTTTGATCCACTCTTGACTTTGTATACAGCCATGCAGGGATAAACACTACTGAACAACTCTATCAGGACAATGATGTTAGGCAACCAGACCGACAAACTAAAAGGTGTGGAATGCACTACACCAGATACAGGGCAACCCATGGTGCCTCAGGTGGTGGTGTATCAACTCCCGCCCAAACGGGATGAGGAGTCAGGGGAGTTGTCCCGTATGGATGGCTACAGAATGCCTGGGGGGCTATCCATGGCCTGTATGAGGAGCATTGTTCACCCAGAACAGACAGGGGACCAAGGACAACGAGCAACAGAAGTGTTGTTGCCATGCATCCGAGTTCTCCTAAGTCACTCAAGAGTGTCTACCAATGTTGCTCTGCCAAAGCAAAGCAGAGACCGGAAGATACAACTCAATTCACAGAGTTGATCCAGGGGATGCAACCAGTGCATAGCTTGCTGTTTAAGGCTGCTTAGCCGGCAGGGGAAGCAGAGGGAGTGACGGAGACAAGAGGGCGAGTGCCCATGACACAGCCAGTCCAGTATGCAGCTCTGAGAGAGCTCTTGGAACTGGAGCGGGTTGATAGCATCTGTGATGAAGCGTCATCTGACAAGGAGGAAGGATCCTAGTTATATTTGACTTTGAAAGTGCAATTACAGCTAGTGTTAGATTGGTATGTGGTACCAAATGCAACCACACAGCAAAGACTGCAGCTGTACATGCTAAAGCACGTAGAAATGATGGGCCAATGGGGCCAACAGATTCCACCAGAAAACTCAATGGAGTATGTGGAACTCTACACTCAAATCTTTGAGTTAGAAGTACAACAGTACTTGACATGCAAGAACGTGCATGGATCTACTGCATCTATGGCCACGCTGTCTGGATCCGTACTGTACAAGGAGGTATGGGGCCCAACTGGGCCAGCTATTGAGCAAGTAATGGACTTGCTGAATGCGCCTAAGCAGGCAAATGAATCTACTAACAATTTTGTCAAACAACAGGCAGCAGCGCAGCACCAGTGGACTATGTCAGAGTTGGTACCCCCTCCGTTGTCTGTCATGGAGACAATTATGTTGATACCGCCATCTGAGCCTCACCCTCAACCAGTAAGGGAGGGAGGGAGGTCAGGGCAGTGGGCAATGGTAAAGCAAGAAGGAGAAATACCGCCTCTGCACTCGGTAGTAGCAACTCCAGCCCTCCAGAAGGAGGAGAATGCTCTGGTGAATGAGCCGGTGAGGCCGTCCTGCCGTGTACCAATGGCAGTAATGTGGGCTGATTGAGTAAACTATCAGCGCATGCGTAATGCTGACCTGGCAGCACGGGACAGGTTGTTGATTGATGACCAAAAGGTGGTGTTCAAGGGAGAAAATGGAGTCACTCCCATTGACAACATGAGGCAACAATATTTGTTGCAACATAGTAACATCAAGCAGCAAAGACCGCCACACCTGGACAGACATGACAAACATGGGCCAAGGGGCAATGGGCCAACGGGCCTGGTAATACCACCTTGGCATCAAAAACAGGAGGAAAAGGGTCCCCAAGAAAGCCAGTGCTTGGCTGATCAGGAACAGGTGGCACTTGCAGTAGCAGGAGGCTCGGTGGGGTGCCAAGTGCACCAAATGCCTAGGGCACTAAAGGCCTGGGAAAGGACACTAGGCATGAATGAGATGGAGCAAGAACATTGATTCACAATGTATGACCGCCTCAACCAACTGGTTGATGACACACTGGGCATCAGATTTTGCTTCCCAGAGGAAGTGAAGGCTCGCAAGAGTGACGGCAAGTATATCAAGGCGTATACTGGTGGGCACCAGTTCTCCCAATTGGAGGATTGGGCTGTTGATGTGTGCTACCATCTAGCAGCATGCAACTACAGAGGCATGGACATGGACAGGGAACAAGGATTTGTTCTTATTGAATTCCTAGAAGGCAAAGCCAAGGCGTAGTACCGCCACCATATCTTGCACATCAACTAAGCAGTTGAACACTGGACATTCAAGAACATGCTCACTGGACTGTGCAACCGGTTTGTAAGCCCATCAACCATGCAGGATGCATAGGAGGCATTCCAAACAGCATTCTATAAGGACAGCATGGGAGTCCAAGTGTTTTATGACTCCCTGTTGGAGCATGCACAGAACATGGCAGTGTACTCCAATGCATATACAATCTGTGAGGCATTTGTGGATGGCCTACTAGCCAAGATGAAATGATCTCTCTTTAGGAACAATAATCTGTTCCCAGAAATCAATACCACTGAGGAGTTCCTTGTGTATGCAATCCAGTACAAACAGGCCACTTGCACTGCAAGTCATTACAAGCAATGTAGTATGCATTGTCACACGTTGACCAGAGGACCAGCAAGGATTGACACCTTCCTGGCAAAGAAGGTGGATATGGAGCAGAATTGCAATCCGCAATTTGTGGTACGGTGCCCAGAAGCACAGGGACTGTGGACTAAACCCATACTGGTGGGTGCGGAACAGGCTGGGGCTAATCCAAGACCAACAGGTCTAGCACCGCAAATAGGCAGAGAGCACCCAGTAGCTAACATGGGGGCAGTGGCAGGACAACCAGTGGCCACCTGAGCCAAAGAAGGATGCTTTGTGTGTGGGAGCATGGACCACTAATCCAAGGAATGCCCTCACAATCAAAACAGGCATATGTATGTGCCATCTGTAAGGGCAACCTCCAAAGATTGCAGCTAAGTCACACAACTGGCAGAGGGAAATCCAAAGTTTATTAGAGACAGTACAATATAACAGAAAATACAACTAATCACCTGGCAGAGGGAAATCCAAAGAAAACAAGTCTTCTAGGGATCCCTCTGCCATGGCATGGTGCATCAGCATGGGTGGCAGAGGCATGTGAATGACTGTACAGTACTTCTCAGAAGGCATGAGAGCGTCCTGGAGATCTCTGAGAATCCCTGGAGAACTCTGGGAACCAAAAAAGAAAGTTCCAGAAATGGAAGTCCCCTGACATCAACCCCCCTCTAGGGTGCAGCGTCTTGACGTACCAGATAGAACAGTTTGCAAATGGCACAGTCGGTCAGGGAGATGGAGTAGAGGCCATGGATGACTTGGAGTGCTGTGGGATGGTTGTGGTGGAAATCCCGGACAAGGGTGGGCATGTGAACATTTTTGGTGGGTTTCCAGGAGTTGTCTTTGATACCGTAGCCCTTCCACTTGACTTTGTACTGTAGTTTGCGCCAAAATACATGGCTGTCCAGGGTCTTCTCCATTTTGTATTCCGTTCCATTGTTGGCAAGGATGGGAGGCAGCGGAGGAGGAGCTTGTTGGCCAGGGATGGGATTGTTCAGGGCAGGTGAGAGCTTGACCATGTTGAAGACCAGGTGCAGCCGACGCGTCCTGACAGGCAGCCAGAGTTGGTATGCAAGGGGTCCGACCTGTTGCTTGACCATGTACAGGCCCAGTTGTTGGTGCAAGAGCTTCTGCAATGGTCGAGTGGTTGCAATGTTGGAGGCATCTAGGTAGACGTGGTCTCCAGGCTTGTACTGGGGTGCCAGAGTCTGCCCTTGATTGTAGTACCGGGCCATGTCATCCTTTGCCTTGGTCAGTGTGGCCTTCGCCTCTTCTTGTGCCTTCTGCATGCAATCAACAAAGTCGTTGACCAACTCATTTTTTGATTGGTGTGCGCATGGTTCAAAGCCCATCTGGGAGTGTCGGCCAGTGTCAAGGAAGAACAAGGAGACCTGTGTGGACGCATGGACGTGGTTGTTGTACTGGAATTCCGCCTTGGAGAAAAGCTCATCCTAGTTGTCCTGATGCTCATTGCAGAACAGCCAGAGGTACTGTTCTAGCTCCTGGTTGACGCGCTCAGTCTGTCCATTGGACTGCGGGTGATAGGCGGTGGACATGTGGAGCTTGATGTGCAGGAGACAGTAGAGCTTCTGGGTGAAGTCCGCCACGAACTCTGGGCCCTGGTTGGAGATGTAGGCGTTGGAAAGGCTGTGGAGCTTCCAGACGTTCTTCTGGTACAAGTTGGCGGCGCTCATTGTGGAGCAGGTGGTGTGTGTTGGAATGAAGTGCGCCCACTTACAGGAGAGATCTATGACAACCATGATGGCATTGTATCTGTGTGTGTCTGGGAGTTCCACAATGAAGTCAATGGAGGCCACACTCCAGCGTGTTAGATGCAGTTGGCCAGTCAGTGGGCGTCAATGGGGCTTTGTCTGGAGACAGAGGTTGCAGGTGCTAGTGTACATTGATGACACCCGAAAGTCGCTATGCACTGTCCTGGTAGACGGTAAACTTAGCGCCTCACGTATGAGTAGCGTCGGGCAGTTGCTAGTGTTTTGAGAGAGTCCCAGGCAGGGTCCCAGAAGCCTAGTTTGTTTAGTGGAATTTGAACTTTAACGAAATAAACTGGGTGCTTAGCGATCTAAGCCGAAAGCCTGCAAGGCACTAGTGTGCTAGAAGTTGGTAAGAGCTCCTAGCAACGTAAACGTTGGCAATAATGTGCCCGTATGGCACCATAATACAAAAGTTGGTAGTCGTTGCTGGCGAGATAAAGTCGGCAAGACTGATTCACTTAGCGACTCTGAGGACTTAGAATGTGCTGAAATGAAATCTGAACTGTGGGGCGTATGATTTGATGATGCTAAGACAAAATATGTACAGTATTTATAGGCGCTAGGCCGCCATGGCAATTAAACTAGAAAGTTGCTAATTAAATCAATCACCAAATGGAAACAAATTATAATGGAACGTGAAAAATTGCTAAGTGACGGTGTCTGTCAAGTTGGCAAGTTTAACTTAACATTTTAGCAGGAAAAAAGGCCAAATGCACAAGGACTGTCACTAAGGTCTGAAACCATCAAGGGGGCCTGTCCGGAGCTCTTGAGAAGTACTGCATTTCTATCGGGGGCCTGAAGGGGGCCGGTGCTGAGGTCAGGTGAATAGCAGGTGATTACCAAGTCATGTGGTTGCTAAGCCTCATGATCCTTCGCGTCGCATCCTGTAGCCTGAGTTCAATCCCTGCTGGCTGTAAAACATAAATTGCTAAAAATAGCGCTGGTGCACTGAGCCCTGCCCGAGTCTTATCAATGTGCCAATGTAGCATGACATCTGTGGCCACCAATAGTTCCAGGAGACCAGCTCCAACGTCTTCCAGCGGCCGGGGTGTCTGGCAATGCAGGAGTCATAGTGCTGCTTGACAATGTGCCTCTGGAGCTCCGGGTTGTTGCATCGGAAAACCCTCATTGTGTAGGTGGCTATCCATCCCAACTTCATATAGGACAGGACCCAGGCAATCTTCAGCTTGTCGGAAACAAAGTCGTTGCCGCAGAGTTGGATGTAGGTGACGCAGGACTGGAGGAAAAAATTGGAGCGCTCCCATGCCAGAAGAGGGGATTGCATGGTGCAAGGGCGCGGCACCGGCAGAGTAGGTGGCAGGGGGTTGGCTGCTGCCAGAGCAAGGTGTTCTACGAGTGTGTGGAGGGAGTCAGAAATGGTTTTGATTGTTTGGTGGAGGTGGGAGAGTTTGGCGGTGTGCTGAGTGAGGAAAGCTTGCATGAGCTGCACCTGTGTTTCTAGATGCAGCAGGCAGGTCCAGGCTTCTTTGCCGGAGGCCGTAGTGTCCAAGAGAGCTTCTGAAGCAGCCGGTGATAGGGGCTTAGTACCGCTGAAGGTAGAATAGCCCCAAAACAGCAAAACGGGGACTCCAGTATGAAGAGGCAGTAGAGGTGGTGAGTCGCTGTCTTGAGGTGGCGGGTCAAACCTCACAGCATGGCCGACTCAAAGAGGAGATGCGTGAAGCTCCGGGCCAACAGATCAAGAAAGAAGTAACCGTGCTAGCCATGGGGAGGTGGACTGAGTAAATGGCAAGAACAGTGATGCCTGCAGCGGCAGTGGGAGAGTGCCCACATTTGAATAACAAGTAATGGAATGAAGGCCCCACAGGCAGAATGGGAAGCAGAAGACGAAACAGAGGAAAGTAATGTTTGAGGTAGGGGGTTACTGCCAGCCTCCCAAAAGTACTATAAAAACTATACCATAACTTGGAATAAAAACAACTTTTCCCCTCAGAGATCATGTAAAGAGTACAGAGTACAGACCTGACAGGTGTTCAGCGACTTTCCAACAGCGTCCAGCAACTTTCCAACTCCAGCAACTTTCCAACAGCGTCCAGCAACTTTTCAACAGCATCCAGCAACTTTCTGACAGTGTATAGCGACTTTTTGATGGCAACTTGTTACTTTCCGCTACCGACTTCCAAACTCCGACATATATGAGTGCCCTTGGTATAGGCACTACTGGGTGGTAACCACAAAAGATTCCTTGTATATTATCAGTCACACCTATAGCTTTTCAACTAAATTCCGAAGTCTCGCAACAAGTCTAAATTCTGCTTATAGGAAGATAGTGATGCTATCATATTGGAGCCCACCACAAGGGACTCTTCTACAGAATACCACCAAAAACCAGAGCACAGAGACAACAAAGGGAAGCAGCAGAACCATTACCAACTCTCTTCCCACCACTACCTATACATCCAATCTGAATTGAGCTAAGCAATCCAGTCCCGGCAACGAGACCATACCAACCCACAAATTTAGTGGAAGAAATAGAGGTGGCTTACCAAAGACTAACCATTGATGACATCTCTGATTTATTCCCAAGAGAATTATCACCGGAATGCTAATCAACGAGTTCTTCTCATTAGATGTTCCGACACCAGACACACCTCAACTAACTCTGGTCCAGCGTTCACAGACACCAATCATAATACACATACCACAAAGGATGGAGGCAAAGCCGGTGTGTGGATCCTCCATGGTACTAACACTAGTTCGGCATCAATGCCTGCAGTGCCAGCAGGGTATACGGGAGGTGTGCTACCAGTTCCCAACATACAACAAGCTCAAAGTTCCAGAGCCTCATCCACTGCTGACAGTGGGTGCATCAAGAAAGAGGACCTAGGCAATATAGTAAAGTTAGCTGTAGCGGCTGCCCTGGAAAAGGTGGCGGTCCTGAGGATCAGGAGGCAATCACCCAACAGGCTGACTGCCTCTAGGGGATGGATGCCACGTCTGTGGGGAAATCGGGCATACCATGGTAAAGGGGAGATGCAACGTCCTAGAAAATTACATCCTGCAGGGGCAGTGCTGACAGAACGTGGAAGGAAAGGTGGTCCTGTCATTGGGGGGATTATTCCATACAACTCTAGCAAACCCCTTTACAAGGACAGAGTAGACAAGTACCACCACCGCAACCCAGGCAATATAGCCACTGGTACGCTCTCGGCAAACGCAAATCCGGACCCTGTGCAAGCCAATATCCAGCAATTGGTGTTCGAAGTCTCTCCGGCGGCTCCACAAGCTTGGGTGCCCTTGGCAACCTTTGCAAATGCTATTACAGACATAAGCCAACAGATCACAATACTACAAGAACAATTGGAGATCTTGGAGCTGCGAGAGGCGGGGAAACATGGCCGTCAGGTCATGGACGGTGTCCAGGTTTCTAAAGCTAAACATCCCCTAACTGATTACCGGCCGGTCACTACTGCCAAAACAGCACCAACAGTCCCGACGGTATTAGTTAGCCAATCGGCAAACAAACCTACCATTGATATGGGCCCACTGTTGCGAAACACTGAAACCAGTAGCATTATATGGTATAAGACAAATATATATATAATATGTCTAAAAACAAGGCTGAAAACCATAAGCCAGACATACTAGACAGCTGTAAGGGCGACCTCCGGAGGTTGCGGCTAAGTCACACAACTGGCAGAGGGAAATCCGAAGTGTATTAGGGACAGTACATATTACAGGGAAATAACTAATCACCTGGCAGAGGGAAATCCGAAGAGAACAAGTCTAAGGATTCCTCTGCCAGGGCGTGGCGCATCAGTGCGGGGGCGGGGGCGTGAGAACGACTGTATAACATCCCGGAGAAGTCCGACGACTGCAAGGGAGCATCCCGGAGACCTCCGGGATGGCCGGAAAAGGAAATGGCCAGAAAAGGAAGTCCGGAGGGTTCCGGAGATCTCCGGGATGGCCGGAAAAGGAAGTCCCCTGACAACAGCCAAAACCTGTAGGCTGGACATACCATAGTGTTCCCCGCCTCCTGACAAGTCTGAAACTGGTCAAACAAAGTCAAACGGTGCATAATTTGTTGAGTTATAGACAAACCTTCGAGTAGTGATGGATTGGTGATAGCCAAGGCTTCCATCAATCAATCATTGATGATCCAGAGTAAGATCTTGATGGGAATGATAAGTGAGATGTGGCTGTGCCAAAAGAAGCTGATTCAATCACAGAGAGATCTGCAATCAAAGATAAAGCTGAAAATAGCATGGCACTCAGCAGCCATCAAAATAGATTAGATTATTACTATCTAATCTCAGATCACAATCCGAGTACCAAAATCAGTCTAAATTAAGGATTGATGGAATCAATCAAAGATCCTGGATCATGATCTGCGATCAGCGCATCAGAACCATCAAACCTTTGTGACTTTTCTTCCTTTGTGACTTTTCTTCCCGGAGCACTACAGCACTCAATTATAGTGCTATCCTGCCCTCCTGGGTACCTCCAGACTCCCCAGAACCACGCAGATACAACGGAAGGACTCTTAGTGGGCCCTGGATGATGGAAACATGGAAGCCGGAGGCCAGAAATAGCCTGAAACTGGCTGCTGGAGCAAAAACTTTCAATTCAGTAAATTTTATTGAATTGGCACCTGGATGGCTCAAACTTTAGCCTATACCCAGACCAATAGGAAGCCACTGACACGCAAAATCACGCATGGCCCATGCGCATTCAAAGGGATATAAATAGGGGAAGAAAAGGGGGACCCAGCTAAGGAAAACCTGTGCAGCTTGGGGTCTCCAGGGAGTGGACTACTTAGGCTAATCAGTAAAGTACTTCAGACCAGCTTTAATAAAGCTTATTGCCTACATTTGTGTGAACTAAGTTTGCTCAAATTAAAGCTTGAACTTTGTTAATCTAGTGAATAAACAATTTGTGTGGCTCGGGGTCTCCAGGGAGTGTGACTACTTAGGCCTATCATTTACTAAGGTCGCTTTTTGGTATCTTTTTAGAGACCATTTATATTGTGAACTACTTTGGTTCATTATAATAATAAACTAAAACTACAAAAACCATTACAACTTCATTACAAGTGTTAGTTTCTGTGTCATAGCCCCATGAAACTTGCGAAAGTAAAGTTTAGTTGTCTACACTGATTAGACTCCCTCTGATTAGTTCAACAAACCCTACATTTTGCATCACCGTCACGGAAGTGCAGGACCCTGAAGCACCACTTCACCCCTTCTCAGGCATGCCAAGGTGATATGCCCCGCCAGCAGATAAAGTCATGGAGAAACCGGACAAGTGGAACAATGGAGCTTACCAAACCGAGGTACCTATCCAGTTGGTGGAACGTACCAAAGCAGTGTTCAATTGGTTGATTGAAGCACACATCACAATGACAGTTGGCAAAGTCCTCAGCATTGCACCGGATGTGCATAATCTAGCCTGAGCCATGGTAACTCTGAAGCGCATCTTAGCCACCAATACCACGCAGATCAAGGAAATAACCGAGGAAGAGGAGGCTGCTCTCCCCTCAATCAAAGTGGTTGATAGCAGTGGAAAGTTGGTGCGGTTCCTCCCAAATACCGGGGAAACTACAGCCATCAACTATGCATCCCAGATGTCATTGGACCCGGTGCTGAACTACCTCAAGTCACTACCATTGGGAGCCATTCCTGAGAAGTTTTGCATGGGGCCCCTTGACTTCACACTACCACGTGCACCACTAACACTGGTGTGGCAGATGAGCCTAACACGCTGCCTCGCCACTTACACCTCTAACAGAGGACTGCTTAACACGCAGACAGAGCAGGGCACCCCCCTCTCCACGCGAGGAAAGGCTTTAAAGCCCAAATGGGACAAAACTACCCCTTGACCCCATGACTGGAACCTCCATCGAAGGAAGGGATAATACGCACAAAGTAAGAGAAAACTACTTCAAACTAACAAAAAGCTAGCCTAAGGGAGAAACAGTACATGGCCAGCCCAGCCCCATACCCGCACTGAACGGTAAGCCAAGACACTAGACCACGGGCGCACACCAGCGCACCAGGAAAATGTTGCAACGTGGCAAGGGCCGAATATGCCCCCGGACCTACGAAAAATTTTTTTACCCCCTACATAGTTACCGAATACCGAATACCAATATAACAACCCCAAGCCATGACTAGCCCTAGCCCTCTCCTCCCCTGCGCGGATGAACAGCAAAGGCGACCCTAAGAAACAAGCTCCGACGGCCAGTCCTGAGAAAAAAGGCATGAGAAACCACGAGAAAAAGAAGAGGAGACACGAGAAAGAACGCTACTTCTCATCTGATATGGACAAGTCGGACGATGGCATGTACACCCCTTCCCTGCTCACCATCCCCCCCCATGCATTGCGCAACTAAACATCTCTCTGACCCCAGAGCATGATCAGGACGGAGACACAACGATGGTGAACCTGTCCCCTGAGTCTCCATCCCCAACCCCACAAAGCACTACAGCTGGCGAACACATGCCGGTGAGTCAGACCGGGACCTCCACCCCGATCATGCGCGAGGACCCGAAATGGATTATTCGATGCACACCCAAGCCTGATGCTACAACGGCAAACACAGTACCTACAGCCAGTGAGAAACCAGCAGCAGGTGGGGGCCAGACGCCCAAACTCCCTGTAGGACTGGTACATACAAAGAGCCCCACTGGCAGCTTCCCGACGATACATTTATTGACTCCCCCCTGGTTCAACCTGTTGCCGGAACAGAAGGATAAGTTTGAGTCCTACACAGGGGCAAAGGTTTGGATACATGAGTGGCAGGCGAGTAAGGAAGCAGACCTGGTGGCGGCGAGTGATACTCTAAGGGACCTGATCTGCAGGGCAACGGGAGAGAAGGCACGAATCTCTACTCCCCAACAGGAAAAGGATCTAAGCACAAGGAGGCGCAACGAGCGACAGATGCCACTCTACCATTTTCTTGCATCTGGCATCACAGACTCAGCCCTCAGCATACTAATCGCTAACCCTATTATATCGACACCAGAGGCCACAGCATACATTCTCCCATTTAATCCCCCCACCCTCCGCTTCCTGTGCACGGTGGAGGGTTTCTTGCTCAGCATCCGCAACGCCAAGGCCATTAGGGAATCAGAGGAAAATGCAATGGAAATTGTACGAAAAACCTTAACGGAAGATGAGACTCTCCTTACCCTCCTTAAGAGCAAACTCCCGAGCGATGACACGTCCCAGCACGACCTAGGACCTGTGAAAACAATCCTAGAAGCCATAGAGGTTAAACTAGTCAAAGGGGAAGATGCAGTAGACAGGACTGTGAAGTTCAGAGCTAGAAAGCCGTTGTGGAATGTCCTATTCTGAACTCCCCCCTAGATCGCATGGACGAGCTATTTCCAGATACTCCAGCATGTCCAAACGATCCAATTCATCGATATGGATTTTGGCAGCGCTACCCCCGTTGAAGAAGACCAACGACTCCACTGCTTCAACTGCAAAAGCGCAGACCACAACGCTGCACAATGCGATTTTATGACACTCGAAGGATGGTATGGGAATAAACAGTCTGACAAGATTGAGGAAACAGCTGAGTTTGCAACCTCAAGCCATGTAGGAGCACCTGGACATGAACACGCATGGAATGAGTGCAGAGGAGGTGGCCGAAGCAGGGGTTTCAGAGGCATTGGGAACCACAACTCTTTCCGTGACCGTAACTAAACCTAGATGACATCCAAACAACTAACAGAATAAACCTTATGCGCCGTTTCATGACATTGCAACCCTTACTATATTGGGTCTATTGGAGAGATGAATTTACTGAGCTTTCAAGTGACAGGTAATCAAACCAGGACCCCCTACCTGTGCTAGGTAAGCACAGATGGCCTCGTATTGACGAGGGTTAGGCCGTGCGGCAATCCCACTTAAATTCTGAGATTATATGACCCAACACACTACCTGACACAACGAATATTAACACAGAAACTATGGAAGACATACTCGGTACTGGCAACTGCCCCTCACCGGAAGGAGCGGGTGTGCTTTTAACCATCAACTACGCTCGCGATGACGTCCGAGGAGGGTTCGGCGATGGGTCGTGGACACCTGCTGGCACTCCCAGCAGGCAATCAAATAATATACCACTAGGCCAACAAACAGCTATAGATGCCCAGCTCCCAGGCCTAGAGGGAGCAACTCCTCAGCAGAATATGCTGATGGATACACTAGCACCAGAAAATGCGATAAGCAACACTCAAAACTCAACCAATAATACAATCTTACCCCCTCCTGCCCGAAATGGGAATAAGTCAAAGAGAGGAGCCATAAAGATAGCCTCCCTCAATATGAAAGGAGGAGGTTCTACCTCGACGAGGGGTAAATGGCTCGAGCTGAATCAACTAATAAGAGAAAACAAGATTGACATATTAGCACTACAGGAAACACACCTGACTGATGCCCTTAAAGAAGAACTTAACAAACTTTTTGAAAGACAAATACACATTATATCCAGCATAGATCAAACCCAGACAAATGCAAAAGGAGTCGCCATTGTACTGAATAAAAAGACCACGAGATGGGCCGAAGCAACAACAGACGAGCTTATTCCCAGAAGGGCAATTATGGTTGGCATCCCTTGGTATAATGAAACAACCCTCCAATGCCTAAATGTCTACGCCCCAAACGACCCAGGTGACAATGAGAGTTTCTGGATAAACCTGAAAAGGAAATGGCGAACTGGAAGAACAAGACCAAAACCCCAAATACTATTAGGAGATCTAAACATAGTAGAAGATTCTATAGACAGACTTCCGGCACATCATGACGCAGCCATGGCAGTGAGTGCCCTCATAGACCTGAAAATACACCTCAACTTAGCAGACAGCTGGAGGAGAACCTACCCAACTACAACAGACTTCTCCTTCTACATGGCAGGCAGACCATGCCAATCACGGATAGATAGAATTTACCTACAAGAAGACTTAGTTCCCTTCTCATGGAACTTGTCAGGGGACTTCCTTTTCCGGCCATCCCGGAGATCTCCGGGACCCTCCGGACTTCCTTTTCTGG
>QLOM01000502.1:1020-29371 GCA_003313785.1 Termitomyces sp. MG148
CGCCTATGCCTCGCCGGCCTCTGTCCCCACCACGCCCACTCGCCGCCTCGACACCCCCACAGACGAGGCGTACTCCATGAGCCCTGTCCGCCCAGAGAGCCGCCGTCTCCTCGAGAGCCCCCGCCGCAGCCTGCGCAGCGTCTCCAAGACCCCCTATCGCGTCCTCGACGCCCCCGAGCTCGCCGACGATTTCTATCTCAACCTCGTCGACTGGTCCTCCACCAACGTCCTCGCCGTCGGCCTCGCCTCGTGCGTCTACCTCTGGACCGCCCACAACGCCGCAGTCTCCAAGCTCTGCGACCTCGCCGACCAGAACGACACCGTCTCCTCCGTCTCCTGGGTCCAGCGCGGCACCACCCTCGCCGTCGGCACCCTCTCGGGCCGCATGCACATCTACGACGCCGCCACACTCTCCCTCCAGCGCACCTACTCCGCCGCCCACGCCCAGCGCATCGGCGCCCTCGCATGGAACGCCCACGTCCTCTCCTCGGGCTCCCGCGACCGCAGCGTCCACCACCGCGACGTCCGCGAGCCCGCCCAGCGCCCCTTCCGCCGCTGCGCCGGCCACAGGCAGGAGGTCTGCGGCCTCAAGTGGAGCGCCGACGCAGGCCCTGCCGCCGCTACGCTCGCTAGCGGCGGCAACGACAACAAGGTGTGCATCTGGGACCTCCGCGGCTCTCGCCGTCCGCCGCCGCGCCCCCCAGCGACCAGCGCAGACGAAGCCCCGGGTGATGCACCGCTCTGGAAGTTCCATGAGCACACGGCCGCGGTCAAGGCGCTCGCGTGGGACCCGCATGTGTCGGGCGTCCTCGCGACCGGCGGGGGCACGCAGGACAAACACATCCGGTTCTGGAACACGATTAATGGAACAATGCTTAACGAGCTCGACACGGGTTCTCAGGTGCGTGTTGTTCTCTCTGTGCGTGACAGTGTCCGTCTCACCACCCCCGCACGCAGGTGTGCAACCTCATATGGTCACTGACGTCGCACGAGCTCGTATCGACGCACGGGTTCTCCTCGACGACCGCGCAGAACCAGATATGCATATGGAAGTACCCGACGCTCAATATGGTTGCGTCTCTCACGGGGCACACTAATCGCGTGCTGTACCTCGCGATGAGCCCCGACGGCGAGACTATCGTTACTGGCGCCGGCGACGAGACACTCCGGTTCTGGAATGCGTTCCCGAGGAGGGAGAGCGTGGAGAGAGGCAGGGATAGTAGGCTTGATTATGGCAAGTTGATCAGGTAGGCTGGCTGGCAGGCAGGGCCGTGGACGGACTTTCTTTCTTTCTTCTTCTCTCTATCCCTCTCTATCCCTCTCTGTCTCTGTCTCTCATCCTCTCGTCTTCCCCCTTGTCGTTTTGTTTTCGTTTTCGTTTTCGCTTTTTCGTCTTTTTCGTCGGTGTATTTTTTTTGGTCCTTGTCTTTGTCTGTCTCCTACACATTGTTACGCACATCCACACACGTACACATACATATCGATCCATATACATATGCCTGCTTTCATCTATTCTATTCCCCATCCTATGTGTTTTTCATGCCCGATGTGGGCTTGAGATGCCATGCACCGTGCAGCAGTCGACCTCCAAGTGAAGAAAAATGATCCTGTAGAATCCTTGCCGCATCATCTTTCAAGTGTCTTGCCCTACCCATGGAGATTGTGTCGTCGATACCAAATAAGAAGATGCATCATGTAGCAGTGATCTAGTACAACGGGCTCCTGGATGGCCCTTGGTGTGCATGAACTCTTCACAACCAGGAGATGCTCGCCTCGCTGCACAAACAGACCAAGGACATCCATCATCTTTCAAGCGCCCCCTTGCCCTCGTCGTGTCATAAGACACCAAATAGGACCAATTCCAGCAAAACTCACAAGTCCTGAATCTGCACAAAGTAGCTCTGTGATTGTACGATATATGATTTGAGCAGAAATTCGATTACATGAATCATTAAAGCTATGGCCCCCGTACGCCTAAGGCGGCGCGGGCGGGAATAAGCGGCGCCAGGCGCCCTGAACGACGAAGATGTCGACGCGGAAACTTTTTATAACTCAATGACACCCCTTGCTCTCTACTCATGATCAACTCCTCGCCCAAAAGTTCCAACTCCTTCAATCGCTCTTCCTCGTTATAAATGCAGTCCTCTTGCAGTTTCGACATCATTGACTGAAACTGCTGTGCCCGAATCACTTGTTCCTTTCTTGCTTGATCATCTCTTTCCGCTTCGTTTTTGTCAAAATAGTCTTCTCGTTTCCTCTCATTTGCCTGAAATTCGGATTCACGTTGCTGCTGGGCCTTCTCGAATTCGGATTCGCGCGAATCTTCAGCCTCGTCAAAGAGTTCTTTGCGTTTCTGCTGGACATCCACAAACCCGGCCTCGCGTTGTGCTTCGTTGATCGTGAAAGTGTAATTCCGTTCTTTCGCACCTTTGTTAAAAGCTTCGGCTCTCAATTTCTGCGAACACTCAAACATCTCGACATTGTCTGTAACTTGGGATATTGGAAGTGCTCTTTGGATTAGTGGACCTCCAAGGATCGCAGTTAGTGTCTGTGTAACCTTGGGTATTGGAAGTGCTCTTTGGGCTGGTGGACCTCGACGTAACGCAGTTAGTGTCTGTGCCTCTTTCAGTGTCTTTGAAGAAGACTACAGTGAATGTATTAAACGACTCACAAAACCTTCAATAGAAGACGGTCTAATGACAAGCTAAGTCTCAGTGGGTTTCACATGAAAAAGTCTGAAAATACATGGATGTATCTATCATCTGTTGTACGTTGAGTAAGTTGGATGGCTTCAAATGAAAAGATGTTTGTATTTACATGTGGCTCCTCTGTCAAATAAAAGGGGAGATTCCTGTCCCGCATAAACTTGAGCCAAACAATTTGATCTTCTGTTCTTTGATTAAGTTGAATGGCTTGGCATTCGTATAACGCCAGAAGCATCTCCTCTTGATGTTTGAAGTGAATCTCTTCTAAATCCTCCTCCGCATATGCTTGACCCATAATATGTCTCATTGACATTTCGAACACGAAAAAATGGTGATTTTCAGCTTTCCGAAAAGCAGCTGAACGCCGAATCTTCCTCCTAAAGCGTTCTTCTTCCCGACCACGGATCTGCTCTATCTGTGATTTCGTCAACCACTGCTTCATTTTTTGATGGAAGATAGCGCTGCGTTTTGACTCCTCAACGTTCCGTGCGGCTTCCGACGCAAGAAATCTGTCAGCTCTTTTGCTTTCATCCCGCAAGAATGTTTCTTGCCGTCGTTCTTGAGAGCGTTTAAAATATAGTTGAAATTTGTCCTCTTCTACCCCATCTAATCGAGTGCTCCCGTCTTGCTCCTGTTGATCATTAGAATCAGGAGACGTCGGCTGTGTCGAGGAATTGAAACTCTCAGGATTAGGCGAGGAAGAGACCCGAAGACTCATCGATGAAGATGGAGATTCAGATATCTGTATATTCTGCTGATCATCAGATTCAGTGGACGTTAGCTGTGAAGCTTGTGAAGGGGAATCATTTTTAGCACGAGGTGAGGAAGAAGATGGACTCCTTGGTGAATGTGGCAATGAAATATCTGATTGCGGATTCACAGACCCCGAGCTTCCACCAGGAGGTACCGGCATAGGCTAAGTATCATAAACTGTTAGAATTTGTATATTGATCGTCTCCAAAGCTCACCGCGTCCTGGTGATTCGACTCTTCCCCCATTCCTTTCTGCCCTTCCATGAGTCTGTTGAACTGTTCCACCAAAGCAGCGTTGAGAGCATTGTATTTTTCTGCCAATTTCTGATGACCGTCGCTGAAGAATTCCTTTCGTGCTGCACTATACCACTCCACTTGCTTCCCACGCATCTCCTGCTCGATTTCGTAAGCACGTACACGATCTTGCTGTCCCTGGACAAATATGGCCTCTCGTTCAGCATCAGCCTTTTGAAATCTCTCCTCTTGAAGTGCATCCGACTTCTCGTACAGTTCTTGTCGCCGTAGGTGATTTTTCAAGAAGATATCGTGAAAATTTGTCATTGTACGATCAAATTCGTCCATTCGTCCACGCTCTCCCGCTGACCGGGCCGTCTCCTCTTCTTCAAACTTGAGCTGGAAATCACGCAGGCTTTCTTGGAAGGCGTCCTTCCACTGTGTTTCAGCTTCAGAGAGCATATATTCTTTTTCGTACTCGTTTTCTTGAATGACGGGCGGTGTAGGATGGGTAGTCCTTTGTTGGGGGAAGAGCAGACTATCGACTATCAGAACAAGACTGACTCAGCCCATGGGATGACAAACCTTAATAATCGTTGCATGATTCACTTTGTGTCCTGACGCAAGGTGATTTGCCAGGTAGTAGTGGGGTGTATCATCATCCATCATTAACTTGATTTTATAGCCTGCACACAGCATCCTCCTGGCTATTGCTCAGCTGTTGTCATTTGTTGTCATAGCATCGCAGTGATTTCTGATGCAGTTGCATTGGCCCGTTAAACAGCACACACAGCCTTAGATGAGCAGGCGCTAAGAACCACAATGAGCTGAAGCCGATCTTTAACTTTCCTTTTTTCGCCAGTGCCTAATCGGCTAGGAGCAGTAACTATATAGGTCAGAAATTTGGTGTTTTTTGGATCTCGATGACACTTTCAATCCCTCCTCTTGTTCTCGTTCTTTCATGCCTAAATTTACCCACACCTGATCAACCTCTGTCGAGAATAACATCAAGTAGCATGGGAGCTTCCCGAGGGTCTGATCTACGAATTACGAATCTTCTTGTCACCCCCGTCCTCTCACAGGGCACACCAATTGCGTGGTCTACTTCGTGATTGTCAGCTAGACGACTACAGTTGCGGACAAGCAAACACATCAAATTTGGTAGCACGACAATGGGCCGACATCAAGCTAAGCTGATTTTTTCATGGACTCGGGGCATTAAAAGGAGTTGAAAAATGCAATCCCGAAGTTTTTCTGCAACTTTTTGCTTGCGCCAAATTTTTGGGATAAATCAACGGTTTCTTAGGGTAGTTATTTTATGCCAAATAATGTCAATGTAGCTATAAAATATACAGATTTAGTTAAGAACAGCTTCAATATTCATCAGAGCATGATTAGAGATGGTACGGTGTTGCCTGTGCTTGCGAACAGTCCATTCAGCAGCCTTGCCAGTCAGCCCACGTCGGTAAGCATCCATAAAGCGCCAAGACTGGTTGATGAAGCGCCGAATGACATCAACAGGACAGGCATTGAGCCATTTGAGTGCTTTGGACTTTGCATTGTCAAAACCAGTCTTGTCTGCCTCTCTGTATCGGTACTTGCACCAACCCCAGTACTGTAGTAAAGTTGAGTTTTCTTTAATATCATCATCGACTTCAATTTCCATGCTGTCATGGCCGTAACTGGCAGTCTTTACAAAGAAGTCTTGGATTGACACCTGGTGGAGTTTATTTGTGGGAGAGATTTTGGCTTTTTTGAGTGGTCGGCCACCAACCATTGGTCCTAGAAGGCTCGTAGGTCGTAACTTGTTACAGCTTTTGTCCAAGAAAAAAAAATTATTGTTTGTTTCTATGGACTCAGAATGATAAAAGAGTCCGAAAAATGGTTGTCCCAGAATTGTAGCTATTTTTTTTGACTGCGCCAAAATTTTGGAGGAAAAAAATCAAAATTACAATTCAAGGTAAATGAATGGTACCAGCCAACTCCTTGTTTCAAAAGGTCGATTCCTATGGTTTTTGTGGAATTCTCATGCTTTTCTGAATGTCCACATTTGGACAAAAAAAAAATTTGATGTGTTTGCTTGTCTGCAACTGTATGTCTTTGCCTCTCTATTCTTTTCAGCTTACTTGGGGAAGCGGCCATTGCCGTTCCGGCATGGCATGTACTCGGATGAGGGATGGACACGTGGACATCACATGTTTCTTGCCATTTTATTTATTTAGCAATCTAATCTATTATTTATTTCACAATTTAATTTATAAATTATAACGACTGAGTGATGTCAGTTCAGATCTGGCTATGGTTGCATCACCTGTACTCCGTGAACGTTCTTTGCACAAAATACACCAGCATCAGTGAAGGCACCCTCAGCCATGACATCAGTCTTTGCAACACTAAGCTTGAAGTGCTTAAAGATGCCACAAAAGAATTCAAAGTTGGCAAGTTGAACCAATACAAATGTCCTCACAGAGCTCAACAACAACAAACTGCTTTCCTGCATTGCATGGACTAAGTATGTACCTGTCATGCTTTGAGGAGAGAATAGAAGAAGGAGATTTTGCACCATGATGTGCAAGATGTACACGTGCAGAGCATTCTGAACTGGCATATGAAGAAATAGATCTTTGAAAGAAATCACATGATGACATTGACAAGTTGTTGAGACCACATGATATTGTCAAGCCAACATGCGAGTACATGCCATGCCAGAACAGCAATGGCCACTTCCTGAAGTACATTTTTGATACAAATCACATGACCAATCTCCTACTTCAATCTTGTGCGTTGCTTCAAGGATGTTGTCAGGGAACCGGTCTCCAGACCATGTCCAACCCTATTCCGAGCTTAGTCCAACAATATGCCTATTCCTAGCAGATCCAACCAGCTGCTTGGCCCAGCCTTTCCCCTTCCGTCTTGTAGTAGTCAGCCTTGATGAGTCATATGCCCGGACCTTACTCAGCATCAATTATTCTCCTTTACATACCAGGGCCCAATTAGTAAACAGTATTAGTAATAGCACAGCCACCAATGTAGTATATATAGGCAGCCTGTGGGATAGAATATCCCCAGGCTGAACAATAGCAGTGTTCTTCTGGCCTATCCACTGAACCGACTGTAAGCTTATCTAGTGCTGTCCGACCCTCTGTTAGCCTTGCTTGCCTCTTGCCTGACTCCTGCCTGCCTCTGCACTCGCTTGACTCTTGCTTGCCCCTTGCATTGCCGACTCTGTGGAAGGAGTTCCGCAGATGTCAAGCGTTTCCCTTACAGGTTGTTCAGCCTCCTACACTGTCCGCCCTCTTAGCCCACAGTATCCAACTCTATTCCCTACTATGTCTTCTGACACTCGGTCTCCCTCTACCCCTACGACTTGCACCCCTACAGCAGCACCCTCTGCTTGTCCTTTCGCCCTGGCCTCCGGTACGCCTCCTGTTCCTGGGATAGGCTGTCAGGGGACTCCTCATTTCTCCCTTCTTTCACTCCTTATTCCTTCATTCTTCCTCTATTTATTTCCTTATTTCTGCTGTTACTCTTTTACTTTACTGCTTTTATCCTTTCAACACTATCTATTAGTACTATTCTCAGCCCTTGAGGTGCTCTGGTTCTTTAGTTATCATTCAAACAAGTGTAGCCAACGCTTCCAGAGGCTTAGTAAGCATTCAGAGGCTTAGTCATCTCAAGGCTAGCCTCTAAATTACTAAGCAAGTCACATGAGACATGTGCATGACCTCTGGCAATGGCAATTTCCGAGTTGTTGATTATTTTTGGAGATTTTCCTTTTTTAGATTATAAATTTTATTGTGGCTTTGTCATGCTATACAGTTACTTTCCATGCTTCTGGAGCCTTGGAAGCATCACTCCTGGCATAGGGAATCCCTAGACTTGTTCTCTTTGGATTTCCTTCTGCCAGGTGAGTAGTTATGGTTGTATTACCTATATATACTTTGGATTTCCCTCTGCCAGCTGTGTGACTGAGCCATAGCCTCTAGAGGTTGCCCTTACAGATGCCAAGACAGGGATGGAGCAAGATGAGGCCAGAGCAGTCCAGATAGTGGCTAGATGTGGGTGCCAACATCAACACAGACTAAGCAAGGCTAGGGTGAATGGTCCGAGGACCTGTCCCTTGACAGCATCACGCCTTCTATACGCTCCTGCCAGTCATGCAATACCAACGCTGTGACTCCCAAAGCAACGACGCCACTACCACACCCCAAACCAACACCTGCAGGCCTCCTTTGTCTCTTTCTATGTTTCCTGGACTACCATTGAAACCCTGACAGCCTGCTTTGCAATGGGTGCCGCCAACCTGTATTGGAAGAATGTCTAAAAACTCCACGGCCTCTCCGACACTTATGTCTCTGACTGGGGCCTGCAGTTTGTAGTGGATTTCACCTGGGATCTCTACCGCCTCCTGCACGTTAAGCTCTACATGTCTACCACCTACCACCCACAGTCTGACGGGCAAACCAAGCATGTCAACTAGGAGCTGGAGCAGTACCTCCAGCTATTTTGCAATGAGCAACAGAACAACTGAGATGAGCTCCTTCCCAAAGTGGAATTCCAGTACAACAACCACATCCACATGTCCACCTAGGTCTCTCTGTTCTTCCTCAACACTGGCCAACACCCCTGGATGGGTTTCAAACCACACATACGCTGATCAGAGAATGAGTTAGTCAACAACTTTGTTGACTGCATGCAGAAAGCACAGAAGAAGGTGAAGGCCATGTTGACCAAGGCCAAGAATGACATGGCCCAGTACTACAATCAAGGATGGACTCCAGCTCCCCAGTACAAGCCCAAGGACTGTGTTTACCTAGACACCTCCAACATTGCAACTACTCAGCCCTTGCAGAAGCTCTCACATCAGCAATTGGGACTGTACATGGTCAAGCGTCAAGTAGGACCCCTTGCTTACCAACTCCGGTTACCTGTTGGCATATGTCAACTGCACCTGGTCTTCAGCATGGTCAAGCTCTTGCTTGCCCTAGACAACCCCATCTCAGGCCAATGAGCTTCCCCTCTGCCACCTCCAGTCCTTGCCGGCAATGGAGCGGAGTACAAGGTAGAGAAAATTTTGGGGCTACAGTATCAAGAACAACTTCTGGGAACCTGCCATTCACATGTTTGCCCTTATCCAAGACTTCCACTGTGACCACTCCAGGGTGCCCCAAATCATCTGCGCTCTCTACCCCATCTCTTCAACTGACCATGCCATCTACAATCTGTTCTACCCAGTGCATCAAGACGCCGCACTCTAGGAGGGGGGGTGATATCAGAGGACTTCCATTTTCAGAACTTCCTTTTTAGAACCTCAGAGTTTTCCAAGGATTTCTGGAGATCTCCAGGATGCTCCTGTGCCTTCTAGGAAGTACTGCATATTCATTTTCATGCCTTTGCCACCTATGCTGATGTGGCATGCTGTGGCAGAGAAATCCTTGGACTTGTTCTCTTTGAATTTCTCTCTGCCAGGTGATTACAGTCAAATCTCTTGTAACCCATGGCTTTGATAACTCATAACCCCCATAATTCATGGCTTTTGACCCTTTCCCAACTTGGTTGGCAGGGAAAATCAGTGAACCCCTCATACTCAATAACCCATGGCCTCAGACGGGATCCATAACCCATAATTCACCTGAAATATGTTGGCAATCAGCAGATTTTATTGGACTAGACAGATAGATTATTGTATTGTATGACATCTGTCAATAATTTATGCATTCTAAAAACTTTTTTTATTTGTTTTTTCTGCTATGCGTAGTAAGGATCCTCTACAAGCAGTTAAAGCAGGCATTTCTCAACATAAATCAGAGATTAAAACACACAAAGATGACCTTCTTGCATGTCTTGCAAGGCAGGAAAAGATCTCCAAGGCTGACAAAGCATGGCTAGACCACAAAGCAAATCTAATTGATGAGGAGGCAGTTATTGAGCTTTTTGAAAAGGCTTCCAACTATGAACATGGATCTTCTCAGTTGAATGCACACCAGAAGAGCCTTGTTGGAAGGCTGTTAGAGCTTGGAGGGGGTAGAGAGAAGGTTGTTGGCAATAAAAGGAAGTGTACGTCTTTAAGTAACCACCAAAAATTTTGATATCATTTTGCATTAGGCCCCAAAAATCAAAAGATCATACCTTATGAGGACAAAGGAAAGAAAGCACCAATCTTTATGAAGAAAGAAAATGCAATGTTGAAGCAGAGAATTAAGATTTTGGACTGGCATCACAAAAATAACTCCAGTCAAAGCAAGACAGCTGCGCATTGGGACAAGACTTATCCAAATCTTTGTCTTAAGCAGTCCACTATTTCAGCTTGGATTAAAAATAAACCAAGAGATGCTTCATGATTGAGATGCCAAGTTGCAACATGAAGGGTGCAAGATTCTGTTATTTCAGGACAATTTTAGTAGTCATGTTCCTCCTGATGACCTCACTAACATTTGTGTCAAAAATTTTGTAGCAAATCTCACAGCTTATGTTCAGCCAGCTGATGCTGGTATCATTCAATGCTTCAAATTTTATTACTGTGCCAGCTTCATAAATCGGGCCATTGATCATTATGACAGTGGTATTCACCCTGCAGATATTTACAACATCAATATTCTCAAAGCTATGTGTTTAGCCAACGTTGCATGGAAAGAAGTCAATACCACAACAATACATAATTGCTGGAACAAATGTGGTATTCTCCCAGATACACTTATTGACTCCACATCCAGTTCATTCACTACTCCATTGGTCTCTATCTTGTCTCTTCTAAACAGTGAGGCTGAAGTCACAAACGTGCTATCTCATTTGGAAAAGACCGGGGTTCTTCAATCCAATAACCAAATAGACATAAATGAACTATTCAACCCTGCAAATGAAGACAAGATGTATGACAAGGAGACAGAGGAGGAGATTGAGAAGAACATTTACAAAGCAGTTTTGGAATGACATCAGGCAGAGGAGAATAAGGAGAAGAATAGTGGTGATGAAGCATTGATTAACTTGGATAAGAAACCATTCTGCCAAGAAGTACTCACTGCAGCCTCAACAATCCTCAAATACGTATCTGACATGGATGATCCATTTGCATGTAAGTTGGAGACAATTCCTGCAAGCTTTGGATACCAAACACGCATTGATGAGTTCCAATCCCTCCGTCCTACAACAATCAATCAGTATTTTACTTCATAAGATGTCTAAAATGGTAGAATTAGTCTATTTTACTATAATTGACCAAAATAAAGCCTTAGATATGACCCTACAACAATTCCTCTTGAAACTCATAACCCCCAAATAACCCATAACTTTTGGCTTCCACAGAGGGGCCATGGGTTATGAGAAGTTTGACTGTAGTTGTATTTCCTGTCATACTATACTGTTTCTAATAAACTTCAGATTTCCCTCTGCCAGTTGTGTGACTTAGCCACAAGCTCCAGAGGTTGCTCTTACAGCTATGGATAAAGGGATGCTTATAAAATTCTAACTCCTGTACATGGGTTTTGTCCAGCATTTTCTATAGTATGTACCTGTTTGTAAGTCACTAGTGCAGAAATACTGTTTTATGACTTGCAAAGGTTATTTGAAGGTGTTTCAACGCATTCAATCGCCATGAAATGATTTGGACTCAGTCTGCTATTCCCATCTGATCTATGGATATGATTGTTTTGCACCAAAAAATATGTGACATGTTGGTATACCAACTCTTCTATGCTAAGAAACTCTCCCAAAGACATCTGCTATGGAAAGCAAAAGTGTAAACTGTGATATGAACATGGATGGGAGTACTGCTGAGGTGGAATGAGTGAATGTTCACAGTGAGTAGGTTTCAATAGTGCAAAGAGCGTTAATGTAAGCGGAATTTTTGAATACCAATTTTAACTACTACCTTTGTTCAACCCCTAATTGCCATAGGTTTCAAAACTCCTAATATCCCCATTATATTTTACACTTGACCCATTGTTGGCATCATGGATGTAAATAATAGATAAAATTCCTAAATAGATATTAGATTAAATTGCTAAATAAATAAAATGTTCACATGTCCACATGCCATGCTGGAACAGCAATAGGGGTTTTCAAGGCTTGTGCAACAACTGTTTCAAAACGGTTGTTGCAAAACCAAAAGTTGTATTATTGTTGCAAAAAGAACTCAAACAACCCTTCAAGAAAGTGCAACCACTCATGAGAACTATTATGGCCCCAAACTGAGTTTGAATTCTGAAGATGTGTTGACATGCTCTGCCTGAAACTGGACCCACAGTACATGCCCACAATGGCCAATCCACCTTGAGCATCACTTGAACCGTCACCTGCTGAGATCATTGCTGCCCAATTGCTTATTGAGAAGGCAAAAAATGCAAAGAACAAGAGCAAGAAGAAAAAAAAGACAGGATCCAGCAAGCTCAAAGCTTCAACAGCTCTTGTTGATGCGGACAATGGATCTGATAAGGAGAATTTGAACAACAATGATGGGATCAGGTATGACTCCAACTGAAATTATTCCTTGATGCTAATTTATGATTATAATTATTCAGTTGAGCTAAAAACTTCTGGTATACAGATCAGCTGCTTACTATCATTAAGAACCATGTGCACTACCATCAGGCCTTCAATTTCAAGGGTGTAGATGGCTCTGGTGCTACTAGTGGTGGTCTTAGTACAGCTCAGATATGTCAAGACATTGGCCATGAACTTTTCCCCTCAGCATCAATTCCATTGAACAAACTTGGGAATAGTATTAAAAATTGTATCAATTTGTATGTATTTCTGTTGTCTATTCAGGCTTATGAGAGCTGAAGACTGCCTAGACTTAAAAAGACTTACCATAGGTTTCATAAGGAGCTTGGTAGTACAGGGCATGGCCTTCTCATGGAGGACTGTGATAGTGAAGTTGTTCTTGGAACATTGCAAATATTTTTGGTGAGTCTCTGCTTTTGTCAATCTCAGCAAATCTGATTCCAAATTAGACAAATTGAAGGTCAAATTTCCATGGTACAAGCACATGCACATTCTGCTTTAGGGAAGTCCAGTCTATGACCCTACAGCACTTGCCAATTCTGCTATGCCACTTGATACCACTATCCTTGGTGTGCAGCCTTCACAGAGTGCTGGTAACAACTCTTTTGACACTGCTTGGCACTCTACAGAATGGGATTATGATACTATCAATGATTTTGGTAATGACACTGGTCTTGTGTTACGTTTTTCACCAGTGGGAAGTGTGACAGAGGCAGGCTAGAATAAAGGAGGAGATTCTAGGGAACTCCTACACCTGCAACAAAATCTGCATCTGAAATACTTAGGTCTCTCAAGCAGAAGAATCTCTTTGATTATGTCAAAGAGCTCACTGAATACCATCATTCCTCTTGCATGGAGGCTGTAACGGACTTGCAGCCATAGAGTGAAGCTCTATGGCTTATTCAAATACATATAATAATTATTATCTTAAATAATAATTATTTTATTAAATAACAATAAATTTACATAATTAAAATATGTATTATAATGTGTATGTGTCAGGGGACTCCTCATTTCTCCCTTCTTCCACTCCTTATTCTTTCATTCTTCCTCTATTTATTTCCCTATTTCTGCTGTCACTCTTTTACTTTACTGCTTCTATTCCTTCAACACTATCTATTGGTACTATTCTCAGCCCTTGAGGTGCTCTGGTTCTTTAGTTATCATTCAAACAAGTGTAGCCAACGCTTCTAGAGGCTTAGTAAGCATCCAGAGGCTTAGTCATCTTGAGGCTAGCCTCCAAATTACTAAGCAAGTCACATAAGACATGTGCATGACCTCTGGCAATGGCAATTTCCGAGTTTTTGATTATTTTTGAAGATTTTCCTTTTTTAGATTATAAATTTTATTGTGGCTTTTGTCATACTATACAGTTACTTCCCATGCTTCTGGAGCCTTGGAAGCGTCACTCCTAGCATAGGGAATCCCTAGACTTGTTCTCTTTGGATTTCCCTCTGCCAGGTGAGTAGTTATTGTTGTATTACCTAAATATACTTTGGATTTCCCTCTGCCAGCTGTGTGACTGAGCCATAGCCTCCAGAGGTCGCCCTTACAGTATGGCTGCCTTAGATAAAGCAGCCAATTTTACTGTTACACTTTGTAGTACTGGAATTGTATATCAATCTGGTTCTCTTATGTGATAGTAAGACTTTTACTATTACTTGACAATCTTTTACTTTTTTGAACCTTTTGGGTTCAATTTGAGTACTACGAGCAAATAATTGTGATTCTAGACTGTCAGTTTAAAGAACCTTGCGAGCAAAAGCAAACAGTGCATCAATTCTTTGATGCATGCACCCAAACTATTATATACATATAACACTGATTGGATGGATACCAATCAACCAATGGAACCAACACACAATGGTAAAACCATTGACCAGTCACTAGGTAACCCGCTAGTTGTCTTGGATGACCCGGTAACGGTTCATCCCAAGCTAGAGTCCACTGAGTCTACGACAGAGGAACCCCTCCAGCAGCCTCAGAAAATGCCAGGAGGAGCTCTGTGAAGCAAAGCACAACTCACTGCTGTGCCCAGCAGTGCAGCAAAGCTAGGAGTAGTCTGGGAGACCCCAGAACAGAACACTGGGAGAGACAATGCTCCCTGTATGCAGCCTAGAAGGCCAGGGAAATTGCCTTAGGCCCAGAGTAATATACAAGGACCTCTTGAAGGTCACAGACCTTTGTTGTACTTCCTGGAGAAGACGCAACAATTGGAGACAGGCAGTTGGAGAGTCTCAACTGAATCAATTCTGTTGACACAGCGACAACAAGGAGATGTTGCATCTCAAGGAACTACTGTTCCTGAGCAAAAGACTCCAGCAGTACATTACATTGGAAAGACAAAACTTTCGACAATGAGGAAGATGGACACATTGAGTCCATCTTGCAGGTGCAGTGCATAATGCTCTGGAGCAGGTATCCTTCCATCACAAAGGATACAACGTGAGCAAGGCTAGGACTGTATGTACTTAAATACATACAATTAATACAGGCCCAAGGTGAATATATACCTCCTATCAAAGGACAGATCCTCAGACCATCCACCCTAGCCTTGCTTGGTCTGTGTTGACGTTGGCACCCACATCTAGCCACTATCCAGACCGCTCCAGCCCTATCCTGCTCCATTCCTGTCTTGGCATTGATACCTGGCAGGTTAGCTGGTCTTTGAACCCACTATACTTGCCGGCAGGCCTTTATGCCATTGGCTGGCTTACTCATGCTGACTGTTGCTTACTCATTAGTACTTAGTACATACTGGCTCTATTAGTCAATACACCGTAGTCATAGTGTATCCAATGTAGTATATAAGTAGGACTGGTGGATGAAACATCCCCAGTCCTAGCAATAGCATTGCTTCTGGGTCTACACATTAGCATTACTGTGAGCTCCTCAGTGACGACTTTGCTTTCTGCTCTCACCCTCCTGCTCCACCCCTTGTTAGTGGCCTCGACACTCACCCCACTTGGTGGTAGGCTTGAGTGGTTGATGCGTCTGCCTAGCTTTCCATGATAGAGCATCCCCTTACACCTCCGGTAGATACAATTAAATATATCAATTTATGTATTCAAATCTTGGAACTCAAAGCACACGCCTACATATACCAGAAAGCGAATCAAGGCTCAGCGGCCTTGATGCCAAATGGCGCAAATTTGATACCAAACATTCCGGTCAAGGCGCAGCCCGTGCTTTCTCCACATCTGGAGGAAGAAATAAGCAATATATATGCTCCTCAGCAACAGGGGGAGACAGAAGAACAATTTGCAGCAAGATTTGCTGCAGCTCAGTGCCAACAGATCTTCAGAGGTCACCAAGGACAACCTCTGTCAACAGTCGAGTTGGTATCTACCATTCCAGTGGTAGAAAGTCACGATGTGGAAGCAGAGGAAGTGATTTCTCCACAAGTCAAGCGTGAATAACAAAGTGCCACTGGCGGAGAAGTTTGCCAAAAGGGTAGCGTATCAGCAGATGCACAACCAAGACTTGAATTGCCAGGGACACTCCTGGATTGACGATTAGGGTATTGTATTTGATGGGATAATTTCCATTGATAAAATGCAAAGGCAATATGTCCAACAGACAGTTCAGCCAGACAATGGGAGTAGTAACCCTCCCACTGCACTATTGAGCCGGATTCCTGATTGGCAGGAATCAGAGGACCAAGGTGGACAAGACATTCCACCTTACTGGACTGATACAGAGAGACATTATACAGGTCAGTGATCTGTAAGAGCATTTTCCATGGTACTTCCTGCTGAAGGCAAGAATAAAACACCTGGTCTGACTGAGGTGACAAGGGTGTATAATGAAAAAGCACCAGCACCTCAGTAGTATAATTGATGATGCTGTAGGGGTAGCGTTACGCCTACCAGAAGGAATAAAACCACATAAAGCAGAGTCAAAGCATATTCACCTGTATCAGGGTGAATCCAAGTTCAGTGACTTGGAAAACTGGACGATGGATGTTTGCAACCATCTGGCAGCTTGTCAGTATGGTGGCAATTGTCTAGATTGAGAACAAGTCTTTGTTCTTCCCAAGTTCTTGGAAGGACCAGCCAAGAATTGATTCCAACATCTGATAGCCAAAGGCTTCTATCAATCAATCAGTGATGATATGGAATTAGATTTTGATGGAATGATAACCAAGGTGTGGCAGTGTCAAAAGAAGTTGATTTGATCATGGAAAAATCTGCAATCAAAGATAAAGCTGAAAATAGCACAGCACTCGGTGGCCATCAAAATAGATTAGATTAACACTATCTAATCCTGGATCAAGATCCAAATACCAAAATCAGTCTAAATTAAGGATTGATGGGATCAATCAAAGATCCTGGATCATGATCTGTGATCAGCGCATCAACCTTCTTGGAGCCCTACCAAGGCCTATAATGGTGCTATCCTGCCTTTCTGAGCACCATCAGACACCCCAGAACCACGTGAACACAATGGAAGGACCCTCCACAGGTCTTGGATGCTGGAATGATGGAACCGGAGGCCAGAACAAGCCTGAAACAGGCAGCCAGAGCAAATTTTACAATTCAATACATTTTATTGAATTGGCACCCAGATGGCTCAAACTTTAGCCTATACCCGGACCAATAGGAAGCCACTGACATGCAAATCACGCATGGTTCATGCGCATTCAAAGAGATATAAATAAGGGAAGAAAAGGGGGACCTAGCTAAGGAAATACCTGTGCAGTTCGAGGTTTCCAGGGAGTGGACTACTTAGGCTAATCAGTAAAGTACTTCAGACCAGCTTTAATAAAGCTTATTGCCTACATTTGTGTGAATTAAGTTTGCTCAAATCAAAGCTTGAACTTTATTAATCTAGTAAATAAACCATTTGTGTGGCTTGGGGTCCTCAGAAAGTGTGACTACTTAGGCCTATCATCTATCATTTAGTTGACTTGACTAGGGTCGCTCTTTGGTATCTTCTTAGAGACCATTTATATTGTGAGCTGCTTTGGTTCCTTATAATCATAAAATAAAACTACAAAAACCATTACAACTTCATTACAAGTGTTAGTTTCTGTGTCATAGCTCCATGAAACTCGTGAAAGTAAAGTTTAGTTGTTTACACTGATTAGAGTCCCTCTGATTAGTTCAACAAACCCTACATTTTGCATCATCTGGAGCCCATTGTGAGGGGCTTTAGTACGAAAAACAAACACTTGTTGGATCTTCCTTGGGAGTCCAAAAACCAAAAAGAAACATTAGTTTTGGGCCACCTGGGTCTTGGTCTAGGTTGCCTGTGGTTAATAAATCAAAGGCAAAAACCACTATAACACCTAAAAGAAGGGAGACTCATGCTTCTAACAAAAGTACTCTTGTCAGTCTACCTGATCCAGATAGTGTCCTTCGAAGGCGAAAACTTTGCACAGAGAAGCTCACATCTACCCAAATTACATCCAAGTCTTCAGCTGTTGTGTCAACTAGTGGGACAAGGACAATGGAGCAATCAAACAGAATTAGAATGCCAATTCTAGACAGCAGAGATGCTCCAAAGTTTAGACATACTGAGCCTTCAGAGGTTCGTAGGTTTTTACAAAGAATGAAATCACTGTTTGAAGGAGCAGGTATTCAAAGAGATAGAGATAGAAAGAAGAAAGTACTGGAATATGTGGATGCTCAGACAGAGCAGGAGTGGTTAGGATTTGATGCCTATGAAGATGGACTGACTTGGGAGGCCTTTGTTAAAGAAGTTCAAGAGTCCTATTCAGAAGCAGTCAATGACAAGGGGAGTATGGCTAATTTGGACCACATTTGCCGTGAGCATGCTCGTTTGAGCTGAAGCGATGCAACAGAGATCCACTCTCTAATGAGAAAGTTCCAGGCTGAAGCCAAGAAATTGAACCAAGTCATAGGGAATGGCTCATTAGTAAAAAAGTTCATGAGTTGTTTCACTCCAGCTCTGGCTGACATGATAGAGGAGAGATTGATTTATAAGTATGGGCATTACTGGGATGCTACTGTAAGAGCGACCTCCGGAGGTTGCAGTTAAGTCACACAACTGGCAGAGGGAAATCTGAAGTGTATTAGAAACAGTACATATTACAGGGAAATAACTAATCACTTGGCAGAGGGAAATCCGAAGAGAACAAGTCTAAGGATTCCTCTGCCACGGCGTGGCGCATCAGTACGGGGGCGGGGGCATGAGAACGACTGTACAACATCTCAGAGAAGTCCAACGACTGCAAGGGAGCATCCCGGAAATCTCCAGGATGGCCAGAAAAGGAAATGACTGGAAAAGGAAGTCCGGGGGGTCCCGGAGATCTCCGGGATGGCCAGAAAAGGAAGTCCCCTGACATCACCCCCCCTTTAGAGTGCAGCGTCTTGACGCACCGGGTAAAACAAGTTGCGGACTGCACGGTCCACCAGGGAGATGGGGTAGATGCCCTGGATTGTGCGGGGAGCCTCAGAGTGACTACGGTGGAAGTCCTTCACCAGAGCGGGCACATGGACGTTTTTGGCGGGTTCCCAGGAGATGTCTTCGATATCGTAGCCCTTCCACTTGACCTTGTATTGCAGCTTGTGCCGGAATAGACGGCTGTCGAGGATCTTCTCCACTTCGTACTCCGGGCGGTTGTTGACAATGACCGGAGGTGGCGGAGGCAAAGCACGTCGACCTGGAATAGGGTCGTCCGGAGTGGGCGAAAGCTTGACCACATTGAAGACCGGATGGAGGTGCCGCATGCTGGTGGGCAGCCAGAGCCTGTAGGCCAACGGTCGTACCTGGCGCTCAACCACATATGGCCTCAGTTGTTGGTGTGAGAGCTTTTGGGATGGCCTAGTGGTTGCGATGTCAGAGGCGTCCAGGTAGACTCGGTCTCCAGGCTTGTACTAGGGGGTTGGCAAGCATCCTCGGTCATAATAGCGGGCCATGTCGTCCTTGGCCTTGGTCAGGGCCGCCTCCGCCTCCTCCTGTGCCTTCCGCATATGGTCAACAAACTCATTGACCGTCTCGTTCTCCGATTGTCGTGCATGCGGTTCAAAGCCCATCCGGGGGTGCCTGCTGGTGTCCAAAAAGAATGGGGAGTGCTGCGTGGAGGTGTGGACACGGTTATTGTACTGGAACTCGGCCTCCAGGAGGAGTTTGTCCCAGTCGTCCTGCCACTCGTTGCAGAAGAGCCAGAGGTACTGTTCCAGTTCCTGGTTGACGCGTTCGGTCTGGCCGTCAGACTGCGGGTGGTAGGCGGTGGAAGTGTGGAGCTTGACGTGCAGGAGACAATAGAGCTCCCGGGTGAAGTCTGCCACAAACTGAGGGCCCTGGTCGGAGATGTAGGCATCAGAGAGGCCGTGGAGCTTCCAGACGTTCTTCCGGTACAGGTTGGCTGCACCCATTGCCAAGCAGGTCATGTGCGTTAGAATGAAGTGAGCTCGCTTTCCATACAGGTCGACCACAACCATCACTGCATCGTATCTGTGCACGTCCGGAAGTTCCATGATGAAGTTGACAAAGGCCACACTCCAGCGCGCCGCAGGTGTAGGGAGGTATTGCAGATGGCCTGTTGGGGGGCGCCGGTGTGGTTTTGTCCGGAGGCAGAGGTCGCAGGTGCTGGTGTAGGAGCCAATGTAGCGGGACATCTGGGGCCACCAGTAGTTCCGCGAGACCAGCTCCAGCGTCTTCCACCTACCAGGGTGCCCCGTGACATGGGAGTCGTGGTGCTGCTCAACAATGCGCCGACGGAGCTCCAGGTTGTTGGGCACATATATCCGCCCGTGGAAGGTGAGGAGGCCGTCCTGCAAGCCCCACTTGTCCGTGCGTACTGACTTTGTACCAGAGGGGTGCCCCAGATGTAGCGCTAGCATGGCCTTGGCAACCGAGTCTTCCTGTAGACCTTCCCGGTTTCCCCAACGTATGTCCCAGAGAATGTTGACCTCGTCTCCCTGTACAGCTACCCCTTCCAAGGCACAAATAGCAAACAGCTCCGGGCAGAGGAGGGTGATGTTATCGTTATCTCCTGCACCGGAGCCGTGGTCTGCACACCTGGAGAAGGCGTCGGGCTTCCCCATGCTCCGGCCTGGCTTGTGGTGCAGCGTGAAGTCGAAGTTGGCAAGGTACAAAGACCACCGGGCCTGGCGACGGTTCAGCTTCTTGGCCATCCGGAAGTGTTCCAGGTTCTTGTGGTCAGTCCAGACTTCAAACTTGTGGCAGGCCCCCTCAAGGAAGTGGCGCCACTCCTCCAGCGACTGGATGATTGCGAGAATCTCCTTGTCGTGGATCTTGTAATTTCGTTCCACGGCGTTGAGGCTCTTGGAGTAGAAGGCGACGGGGTGCCACTTACCATCCTCCGGAGACTGCTGGGATAGGACTGCACCGGTTGCAAAGTCGGAACTGTTGGCCTCGACGTGGAAGGGTCGGTCGTCATCCGGGAAGAGCAGAACGGGCTTGGACGTGACGGCAGACTTGAGGGCGTTGAAGGCCTGCTGCTCCGCATTGCCCCAGGTCCAAGGGACATCCTTCCCGGTGAGGTCAAAGAGGGGACGCGCGTGGTAGGAGAAGTCCTGGATGAAGCGCCGGTAGAAGTTTATGAACCCCAGGAAGGCTTGTACTTCCTTCTTGCTCTGGGGCTCCGGCCACTGCATCATGCCAGCCACCTTCACCAGGTCCATCTCCGCCATGCCGTGGGAGATGATAAGTCTGAAATACTCAACGCGTGTCTGCTCAAACTCGCACTTCTCCGGCTTGAGGTACAACTGGTGCTGGCGGAGACGGTCCAGGACAATCCGCGTGATCCGATGATGCTCTTCTAGCGTCTTGGTATAGATGAGGATGTCGTCGAGATACACACAGACCACTCCATCCACGATCAGGTCCCGGAAAATGTTGTTCATCATGGTCTGAAAGGTGGCGGGGCTGTTGATGAGTCCAAAGAACATCACTAGAGGTTCGAACAGCCCACGGTTGGTCCGAAACGCGGCCTTCCACTCATCTCCCTCCTGGATGCGCACGTTGTTGTAGCCCCACCGGACGTCCAACTTTGTGAAGTAACGCGCACCCCGGAGGTTGTTGATCAGTTCCGAGATGAGAGGGAGTGGGTAGCAGTTTTTGACAGTCATCGCGTTGAGTACCCGATAGTCTTGGACCAACCGGAGGGAGCCATCCTTCTTCTTGATGAAAAACACCAGAGAGGCCATCGGAGACTTTGAGCGGCGGATTTGTCCTGACTCCAGATTCTCCCAGAGGAATGCGTCAAGCTCATCCTGCTCCTTGGGTGCGAGCGGGTAAACCTTGCAGTTGGCCGGTTTTGAATCCGGCAGGAGCTCAATGGCGTGGTCCCACTGCTTGCGCTCCGGGAGGGAGTCGAACGAGGCCTTAGAGAAAACATCCTCAAAGTTGTGCAAATGGTCGGGGACCGCATCTCGGAACGTCCGGGGCTGGGCGTTGGCTGCAAAGGCCTGGGCCAGTCGTTGGGAAGTGGTTTGGCTGGCTCGGATCTCCTCCGCCACTGGCGGGGGTCGTAGCGTGGTGGCGTAGATGCGGTCTCCTACCTCAATGGCTTCGTCCGGAAGCTCCGGGTCCTGCGTGGGTAGGAACTCTCCTTCACGTCCCTCCTCCTGACTAGGGTTTTCCCCGCTGTGCCTGTCATCCTTGTAGAGGGCCTCCCTACGAGGGAACGCCAGAGGCGGGGGATCCAGCAGGTCGAGATCAGCAAAGGGGAGGTGACCTACGCAGCACGCCCTGATAGCTGCGCGTTCCCGCATAGCGGTGCACCGCTCCTTCTTCACTTCTTCTGCGTAGGTCGCACAGCGCCGGGGGCACCGGCTCATGCTCACCTCCCCAGTAGCCCAGTCGATTTCTGGGTTGTGCTCCCAGAGCCACGGGAATCCCAGGATCATGTCCTGTTTACCAATGCTCATGACGGCAAAGGTAGTGCGCTCTGCATGGGACCGGTAGCAAAGAACAAGGTCCACCACAGACTTGATGGACCCCGCTTCGTTGCAGGTACCGTCAACGTTATATACCAGGATTGGGGCAAGCAGGGGTCGAGTGGTGAGCTGATGCCGTTCTACGTAGCTGGTGTCCACAAAGAGCCCGGTGGCTCCGGAGTCTAGGAGGGCCGACACGCTCTGGGTCTGTTGCATGTCGGTTGTCTCAATTTCCACGTTCATCGAGGGAGTTGGGCAACGGAGTGGAGGCAATTACATAGCGGCGGGGGAGGAGGCGCTCCCAGGCGGGGAGGCGCGTTCGGGGAGGCGTCGGAGAGGGCTGAGGGGGTTTGTTGGGTACGACAGGAGTAGTGCTTACAGTTGGAGAGCTATCGGCAGAGACTGTATTGATTTCTTCTACCGACAAACATGCGAACCTGTTAGCACTAAGCGGCGGGGGCGTACTGGTCATCCGCCGCGCCCCTGAAAACCCTCACTCTGCTCCTCCTGGCCTTCTGGAACGTGGGCGTCTTTTGATGTCTCCTCCGGGATGGGGGTATCCGGAGATGGCACTCCAGCAATTGCCTGGGCTGCCAGGAGCTGCAGGAGTAGCTCCTCTTGCTCCTCTGGAAAGAGGTAGCGCACTTCCAGACCCCTGGGGCAGTGATGCACAAAATGGCCCTGCACACCACAGTGTCAGCATGAGAGGGGGAGCGGGGCGTGCTGTCGGGAGGCATCCACATCCATTGGCACGCCTGGAGGTAGTGCCGGAATTGTCGGGGGTGCGACCGTTGCCATGGGCAGTGCCAGGATTGGGAACCTGCGGGGGAGCATCGCGGGGGGTCGCATCGGAGGTGCAGGATGCGCAGGCTTCCGGAGGTCGCGCTTGAGCTCCATGAGCTGCCATTGCTCCCAGGCCACCCGGTACCATGCCAGGATCTGGTCGTCAGCCGGTCAACCCTCTGCAAGGTTGTTGATGTGCTCCATCAGGGTCGGATGGAGCCCTTCCCAAAAGATAAGGCAGAGTTGCAGGCCATCAGGGTACTTGGCCTGCTTGACCAATGCGTGGAACGAGTCGATGTACTCGTCCAGCGAGCGTTTTCCTTGGTCGTACTGCTCCCTATCCCTCAGGATCAGCACGGCGCTTTTGGCGGGGTTCCGAGGAAAGAACTCGTCCCGGAACTCTTGTTCGAACTCGGCCCAGTCTGTAAAGCTCACGACGCCTCTGGAGCGTTGGAAAACCCTCAGTGCGTAGGTGGCCGCTCATCCCAACTTCATGTAGGACAAGACCCACGCAATTTTCAGCTCGTCAGATACGAAATTGTCGCCACAGAGCTGGAGATAGGTGGCGCACGACTGGAGGAAGCATTTCCCGGATGCGCGGTCGCCGTTGTAGATGTCAGGGGTCGCCGGGCACGGGATGTTGGAGCGCTCCCGTGCCGGGATGGGGGATTGCACAGCACGTGGGCGCTGCACCGGCGGAATAGGTGGTGGGGGATTAGGTGCCGCTGGGGCAAGGTGTTCAAGGAGGGTGCAGAGAGAGTCGGAGATGGTGTCGGTGGTTTGTCGGAGGTGGGTGAGTTTGGCGGAGTGCTGGTTAAGGGAGGCTTGGGTGAGTTGCACCTGCGTTTCTAGGTGGAGCAGGCAGGTCCAGGCTTCCTCGCCGGAGGCGGCAGCGTCCGGGAGCGCTTCTGGAGTGGCGGGCTGAGACATAGACAAGGCAGTGCTTAAAACCGGTGGGGGAGCAACGAATAGGAGCCAAGAGGTGTTTGGCGGCTATAGGAGGCTACCAGACCGGGATTAGGAGACTTGTTCTGCTGTAAGGGCGACCTCTGGAGGTTGCGGCTAAGTCACACAACTGGCAGAGGGAAATCCGAAGTGTATTAGAGACAGTACATATTACAGGGAAGTAACTAATCACCTGGCAGAGGGAAATCTGAAGAGAACAAGTCTAAGGATTCCTCTGCCATGGCATGGCGCATCAGTATGGGGGCAGGGGCATGAGAACGACTGTACAACATCTTGGAGAAGTCCGACGACTGCAAGGGAGCATCCCGGAGATCTCCGGGATGGCCAGAAAAGGAAATGGCCGGAAAAGAAAGTCCGGGGGGTCCCAGAGATCTCTGGGATGGCCGGAAAAGGAAGTCCCCTGACAGCTACTAAAAACCGTCACAAAGATAACAAGTATGACTTGTTCACAGTGTTGATAGTGGTGGCAGCCCTGGTAGATGGCACATCTATAAGGAGGACAGCTGGAGGGAGAACAGTCAAGGAGACTGCCAGTACCGTAAAAGAAGAGGAAGTAGAAGAAAAGATGGCCCACTTACAAGACTCTGTAGTGACTATTGGCAAACAAATTGGTAGCATCCATAGTGCTATGCAGGCTCTGCAAAGTACACAAATGGACATACAAAACGCCTTTCTAAATGTCAATAATCATGGCAAAGTAACAGCAAAAAGGAATACTCCAGCTATGCTTCCAGCACCTGAAGGAAACATTTATTGTTTCTACTGCTGGAGCTCAGGACATAGGATAATGGATTGTGAACATGTCAAAGCAGACGTGCAGAAGAGATGGGTTATACTAGTAGATGGGCAAACAAAGATGCCTAATAGAGCTTTTTTGCCAAAGGAATCTGCCAGTGTGTCACCCCATGATAGAGTAGTCCAATTGCATGACAAGCAAGTCGGATTGTACTTTGGATGGTCTGAAGAGGCATCAGAGACTCCCACTTACTCCACTTATGTCAATGCAGCAAGGAACACAAGGGATGACATGTTAGAGAGGATTCAACACAGTGATTCAGATCGCTTAAGGGAGCTGAAAAAAGGCTTCAATAAGATGACTGAATTGTTGTCAGTATTGATAAATACAAGGAGTATGGGAAATGTGGAAGGGAGACCGAAAGGTCAGAGTCAGGATTTTTAAAGAACTCGAGGAAAGTAGTAAGAAAGGAGTTACCTCAACTAGGAATCTCTTCGCTACCTGAGAGACCATTTGAAAAATCTTGGAAAGAAAAGCTACCAGTGAGGGTTCTTCACCAAGTAGCACCAAAGTTGGACTTGCCTTTTGAAAAGGTACCAGCTTTAAATGAAGAGCATAGAGTGACAGTGCAGGACACTGGCAAGGAGTCAGTTGAAGGGACTCAAAAGAAATTGGAGAGAATGGTTGACAAGTTGTTGGAAACACCAGCACCTTTTACCACTAAGGAGTTACTAGATGTAACACCTGGTTTAAGGGAGGCTATGGCAGAAAAGCTGGTACTAAAACCACCTAGACCTAAGGAACCAAACATTCCAAAGGCTGCCACCCAACCCTTAGTAGCAGTGGAGAAAGAACCTGATAAGGTAGACATTAATGAGCTACTATTGGCAACTTACTTTATTGCTGATGGAACACAAGAAGGATTACTGTAAGAGGATGTTCTATCGTGGAAAGCCAGGCAGACGCATCAACCACTCAAGCCAACCACCAAGTGGAGCAAGTGTCGAGTAAGCACAGTGACAAGCAACTGGCAGGCAAGAAGGCAGGCCACCAAGGGGTGGAGCAGGAGGGCGAGAGCAGAAGGCAAGGTTGTCACCGAGGAGCTTACAGTAATGCTAATGTGTAGACCCAGAAGCAATGCTATTGCTAGGACTGGGGATGTTCCATCCACCAGTCCTACTTATATACTACATCAGATACACTATGACTACGGTATATTGACTAATAGGGCCAGTATGTACTAAGCACTAATGAATAAGCAACAGTCAGCATGAGTAAGCCAGCCAATGGCATAAAGGCCTGCCGGCAAGTAGAGTGGGTCCAAAGACTAGCTGACCTGCCAGGTGTCAATGCCAAGACAGGGATGGAGCAGGATAGGGCCGGAGCAGTCCGGATGGTGGCTAGATGTAGATGCCAACATCAACACAGACTAAGCAAGGCTAGGGTAGACAGTCCAAGGACCTGTCCCCTGACAATTACCAACTGGAGCTGTTGTACACCAAGACTGTGTAGCAACATATCTGGAAAGTATTCCTTCTGGAGAGAAGCCCATAGTAGTCTATGTGGCTAGGGAGTTACAAGTCTTAAGGTCTCTGAATCCAGTTATTAATAAACGGGGTTCAGCAGAAGCAATTCTGGACAGCAGTTCTCAAATAGTCTGTATGGCATTAAAGGAAGCTTTATTGCTAGGACTAACTTGGGACCCAGACATAAGACTGAGAATGGAGAGTGCTAATTAGCAGGTCAATGAGCCAGTGGGCTTAGCTCGCAATGTACCATTCACCTTTGCTGAAGGCTTCACTATCTACCTCCAAGTGCATATCTTTGAAAAACCAGCTTATACTGTCTTGCTAAGGCGTCCGTTTGACACCTTGACAGAAAGCAATATTCAAAATCTGCAGGGATGGTAGTGCAATCATCACTATCTGTGATCCAAACACTGGTCAATGGACGGTCTTGCCCACCATTGAAAGAGGAAAAGTACCCAAGAGTGAAATTGCAGCAGAAGCAAAATTTTGAGTCTTGATGAACTGGTCAATGATCAGGGAGAGGTGGCACTGAGTCTAGCTGAAACTCAAGAAGGAAAATTAGTGGTGACAGGTTATGTGGTGAAACAAGAAGGGTTTAGGAAAGAGGAGTTAAGGGATGTGTACTTGCATGCTTTTACAGCAAGCAAGAAGCTTGGAGAAAAGGAGCAAAAGGCTTTGTCTGCATATTTGAATGGGCAACTATCTCAAATACCGAACAGTCTCGAGGAGTTGATAGCATAAGAAGGAAACCTAAAGTTAGAAGCAGGTGTGGGAGAAACCACACAAGTATTTTCTAAGAAATACAAACCTGTGGATAAGAAGGTAAGGCCTGTGCTAGGGACCTCTCCTGAGGAGTTTAGAATTGAAAGGTGCATTACTGGAGACCCATTGGCAAATATGCCACAGTTGGATCCCAATCCACCAGAGTTCAAACCCACAGGAAGGTATACGGCTGAATGTAAAGAAATCATTGATCAAGCACATGATGATGGTTTCTTATGGCCAGAAGAGATGAAAGCAGTACATCATCTGATGATGTTACAGAATGAGGCATTTGCATGGGATGATTCTCAAAGAAGAAGGTTTAAGGGGAAATTTTTCCCTCCTATAATAATGCCTGTTGTACCTCACACCCCTTGGGTATTGAAGAATATTCCTATTGCTCCAGGTCTTCGAGATAGGATCTGTAAAATGATCAAATGGAAGATTGAGGCAGGAGTTTATGAGCCCTCTAATTCTTTGTACCAATCTCAATGGTTTACGGTATTGAAGAAGGACGGTGAAAGTTTGAGGATATTCCACAGCCTGGAACCTTTGAATAAAGTAAACATTGCTCACTCTGGGTTGCTACCAGCAACTGAGAAATTGGCTAGTCACTTCTCAGGAAGAGCCTATGGAGGGATATTTGACTTGTATGATGGATATGATGAGAGATTGTTGGATGTACGCTCAAGGGACTATACTACCTTTCAGATACCTTTTGGTGCACTGAGGCTAGTAACTCTCCCAATGGGCTGGACTAATTCAGTACCAATCTTCCATGATGACTTTATGTTCATTTTGAAAGATGAGATCCCACATGTGACCTGGCCTTACATTGACGACGTGGCAGTCAGGGGACCTCCCACTAGGTATGAATTGCCAGATGGAAGTTGTGAAGTTATACCAGAAAACCCAGGCATTAGGAGATTTGTATGGAAACACCTACATAATGTGAATAGAGTGTTGCAAAGAATCAAATATGCTGGAGGGACTTTCTCTGAGAAGAAGTTGGTAGTATGTGCTGATGAGATTGTGGTGGTCGGTCATCAATGTTCTTATGAAGGACAGAAACCAGAAGCCAAACAATTTGCAATTGTTATGGGCTGGGGTGACTGTAGAGACAAGTCAGAAGTACACTTGTTCTTAGGGACATGTGGCACTTTTAGAACATTCATTAAGAATTATGCTAAAATGGCTGCCCCTATCAACAAGCTAACACAAAACAGTGTACCCTTTACTTGGGGAAAAGAGCGGCGAGTAGCTATGGCTAAAATGAAAGAGCTATTAGCAGAAAGTGCTCCTTTGAAACCAATTGACTATGAGTCAGAGGGAGCTATAGTGTTATCAGTGGACACTTCTTGGATGGTAGTAGGATTTGGCATATTCCAAGAAGATCCAAGTGACCCAAAGCAACGCACTTGTGCAAAGCTAGGCTCTATAACCTTGAATGCAAGGGAGGCAAGGGAGGCAAGGTTTTCTCAGCCAAAGCAAGAGGTATATGGTTTGATGAGAG